>BJBW01005245.1:1270-88231 GCA_004320125.1 Scolopax mira | reverse complement strand
TTCAAAGGTCATCTAGTCCGACCCCCCTGCAGTCACAGGGACACCCCCAACTAGACCAGGTTGCCCAGGGCCTCGTCGAGCCTCACCTTGAATGTCTCCAGGGAAGGGGCCTCAACCACCTCCCTGGGCAACCTGTTCCAGTGCTCCACCACCCTCATTGGAAAGAACTTGTTCCTAATGTCTAATCTAAATCTGCTCTTTTCCAGTTTATACCCATTATGTAGACTTCAAAAAATGAAACAGATAAGCTGTGCTATGGAGCAGCTACTGCTTGTGGTTAAAATTGTATTTATCATAAAAGCACTGCTTATGATATATAACATTAAATGAATTTCTAAAAGTTCTCTATATAATTAATGTTTGATTATGTTCAGATCAGTTACTGAAAAATTGTAACAATAGCAGACAATGTTTAGGGACTTTAAGTTATATAAAAATAACTTAGTGGCTTATTTATAAAATAAATCTTTTTTGCGCTAAAAAATTGGTGAATAAATAAATGATACTTTGTGCTATTCAATACTGTGATGTTTCTTTTAAAAATCTTTCCTCTGGGATTCCTGGATATATTCCTTAATATTTTTTAAAAAAATCACAAATCAATTTATCAATTTAAACATAAAAGCTGCTTCATGATTTAAAATGGAAACGTTTGTTCAGGAGATGTTAACTGTAAGTGGCCTTTGTCATGAACTCCCACTAGCTAGGTTAAAAATAACTGTCACATTGTAGTCCATAAATACTGGCAATTTGAGAAGTTCTCTCTGAAGCCAGAGAACATGTTAATAGCCATCTGTTGTTTGCCTTTCCCTTCTTCCTTTTCCCTTTGTATTATAATGGTTGAGTATCTTAGGCCATTCGCTAGTATCTTTTCTGTATCCAGCTATCCTGGTAGGAGACATCAGTGCTTCCAGATGCATATCAATGCCCAGTGCAGATCATAGCTTTGCCAACAAAGATTGTGTGAGCACTTCAAGACTTTTCAGGGAATATTAGGGAAAGTTTTGCATAAGCTCCTCTCTACCTAAATAATTTGCCTGGTTTTTTTTTTCCAGTAGTAGTTTATTCAGTGTTTACTCAGTCCCGGTTGCTGGCAGGTGTTTCTAAAATGGTGACTGTTAACAGAAAACTTTTTCACTGAAGTATCTCTTTGCAAATCAAAGCATTTTAACAGTAGAAGAGGCTGCAGACCATCTTGGGAACCTCTAGTGTAATAAGGAAAAAACTGAATGATTGTGGCAAGAAATAGAAAAAACACAAGCAAAATATTAATCTGTTCCAAGTGATGTGTTGAACAATAGTGATAAAAATGGTTTCATTTTACCTAAGAGAAAGCATGTAATAAACCAAGTAGCTAATAAAACAGCTTTAGTATATATTTGTAGTCTTTTACTTAGTTTATACTACTATATGTTCAGGTATTGGTATATTTACACTTTTTTCTTCTCTTTTTACAATGTCAGAGCCATTTGAAAGCATCTGAACATTCAGCTGATATCAAAATGGTGAACTTTGACTATCATCAAATGGTTAAAGGTGGAAAGGCAGAAAAACTACACAGTGTGCTTAAACCACAAGTCCAGAAATTCTTAGAGTGTGGATTTTTTTATTTTGATGGAAGGGAAGTTAAAAGGTTTGTGCATATAACTTCTGTAAATTTCTTCAAACTAAATTATAATTACAGATGTTTTAAACCATTTAGCTAAAAGATAAGAGAAAAAACATTACTTTTGTTATTGTATTTTTATTGTATCAAAGATGATGCTCAATCACCAAAATATGAATCACTAAGTTTTACTTTATTAAAATTTTGTCTCATTCTGTATATGTTTTACAAGCCTTAATGGAAAATCTATCTGAGACATTGATGGGAATGACTTAATTTCAGGTATTTGACCTCACAATTTTGGAGAAAATGCGTAATTGTCCTTTTTTGTGAGTGCACAGGGAATTAATGAATATTTTTCCATCTTCCTGCATAATGCTATTCATATTTTCTTCAGCAGTGGAGCATACCGTGTTCTGTTAGTTTTAAGTGCTGGTGTTCAGTGCAGTCTTTTCCTAAATCTGTTTGTACCTGGATCCCTATTTGAGAGATTCAGTTATCTACCAAATATGATTGGGACACATGTTTTCTGCCCTGCTCTGTACTTCCCAGTCCTGCTCTACTTGTACTTCTGTCCCTAGTTCCTCACCCCTCTTCCTAGAGCAAAGGCTCTGCTTATCTCAGAAGGAAAAGGGAAACAGGGCTAGAAATAGGCAACATTCCTGCTCCTCTGCTTTTCATATCCTTCCTCCTTTTAATTAATACCAAAGCAAACTGTTGAGTGAGGTCTTCCATGAGAAAGAGAATTGTTGAGTGAGGGGATTGTGCAACGTGCAGTGAGAGGGGAGAGGAGAAGAGGGTTCCTGTGCCACTCTGTGCTCTAACCTGGCCGTGGGATGAAATCCCCCAGAGGCAGGTTTTAGTAGACATGAATAAGATTAGATTTAGCGGAGGGTGCTTAGTTACCATCTCCACCTCAAAACATCACTAACCATTCTCCAAAAAAGCTTTAAAAGTGTTCTGATGGTTTCTGTTGGGAGAATACCATTTGGTCCTGATGAAGAACAAAATGGAAGCAAATGGAAGAACAAAATGGCTGTGACTTGTGATAGCTTGGAGAACTGTGTTAATAACAGATACGGTGACCATTTTTATAAATTCACAGATCATTTCCTTTGGAGAATGCTGGGGGTGGGGTGGGGTGTGTGTGTCCCTGTTTTTTCATAGATAGCAAGTTGCTTTGTATTTCAAATCAAATAGAGAGATAGTAATGGAAAAATAAACTTGGAGAAAAACCTTTTTACAATTTACAGTTAGATCTCTGAATAAATGTGATGAAGCATTATTGACTTAGTCAGACAAAGTGCATAGTGGGAATGATGAAGTGAGGAATAAGTCTGTATCATTGGGAGAGCCGTCAGAATTTTGTACTCATAGCCAGGCAAGAAAAACATGGATGTTGCCTAATATGGTCCTTCTTGAGAACTTTATAGCACAAGTCAATGGGCTTCTCTCAAAGAAAGGGCTGCAGTTCACAGTGCCTGAGGACCTCAAGCATCTGTTGAGCTAAGGAGGAGAGGCTTATTTTTCATTTTTATTTGGGGAGGAAAGATAAAGTAATGAGGGGTTGAAATTGGCTTTAGTTTTATCACAAATTCTTGTTACTTTTAGTTTATTTAAATCCTAGAACTGTCCTATTTTTTATCCATTTTTGTTTTAACTGTTATTATTTCCCTATGAGATTCTTGAGAAGTGTGTTGGTTGGATTGTTTGAAAAGAAAACACAATCCTGTGTAACACTTTAACTGAGAAAGCAAGGAGAACTGAGAAAAACTGAAGAAGAAAAACCATGTTATTTGCAGAAAATAAATTAGTTTTGTATAGTGATCACTGCTGCAAAATTCACTATTGTTATTGGAGCTAACCCTCTATTGCTGACGCCTTTATAAACATACTTGTGATGACAGTAACGTTGCACTGACAATACCCTGATTTACTGTTCTGGTTCAGATCTTGATGTCCCTGTCTTTGTTGATGATATGTGTGTTAAATGAGTTATTTCAGTTGTTTTCTGTCTCTCATTGTCCTTGGCACAGATCTCAAAGCGGTACTGTCAGAACAAACTGCTTGGACTGTCTGGATAGAACAAACAGCGTGCAGGCTTTCTTTGGCTTAGAGGTAGGAAAAACTGTGTCCAGATACACAATTGCTCCTGATGCTTCTGTAGCATTCCCTTCCCTATGCAAGATGAATAAAAATGTTTTGTAGCCAGCAGTTTGATTTATAGCGTGGTATTTTTCTTGTTGCAGATTTTAGTAGCTACAGAAGCAGTACTTGTGTAATAGTTGTAATGAAACAGTAGTCATGCAGCATTATGAAAAATGTTCATTCTTTTTTAGGTGTCAGTTTCTTCTGTCTGTTAAAGTTCAGGCTTGCAATTCTAGAAAAGGTAGTAGTGTTGCAGTCCTTCACAAAAAACTTGCATTCACAGTTACTTTATTAGATGAAGTTCTTCAGCATATAGGATTAGTGTGCATCTGCCAGCGCTGGGTGTCCATATCTTCACAGCACTGTGCTGTGAATTCTTTATCATGGTTGAGGCTTTGGCCATGCTGCCATTGAGAAGCTGGAAATTAACCGTGGGATTCAGTCCTCCTGCAGGGCTCTGCTTCAGCATATTGGTTTGATATTGAAAACAAGGTTCTAGCCTGCAGGCTCGTACAGTAGAGCTTGAAATCATGAACCTGGCAGGAACTGACTGAGTATAATAGTACTGATTGGGCTAAAAGACTAGCTCTGAAAAAATTTTGACAGCTCCACTCATCTTAATAAACTGAGTTTGACTCCTAAAGATAAATTATTTGTCATGTTTAAAAATGAAAAATTATGGGTGCTGTAGTATCAAACTAAGTAAAAGGATTATTCTTTTTTTTTCTGAATTTTATGTAAATGAGCCATGAGATACATTGCCTCTTGTATTTTCCTGATGATACAGTAGTTTTCTATGGCATAAGAACAAATCTTTATCTTAATGTGTATAGTACTTATATGGCAAAGTTAGCTTTGCAGCTCTATTTTTTTCTTTCTTATCCTTTTAAGAACTGCATTAAATATCTTTTTTTTTTTTTTAGACCACGTGTGCCAAATTTTTCCTTGGTGAGAGCTAAATTATGATTTCAGATAAAATATGAGAACTGAAAGTATAAAACTAATTAATAAGAAGGAAAATTATAAATCTTCATGAGCTGCCTACTTAATTTTAAAATTCTTTTTAACTGAGATACTTAAATTCTTTTTCAACATGATAGCATATAACAAGTACTGAGCTCTGGGTAACCACCTAAAATTACAAGATGAAGCATCCGATTTCTGAAGCTTTTTTTTTCTTGCTTATTTCTAGTTAATTTTGTCTACAAATTTCCTGTTGCAACTTTTGTTAATTCCTGCCAAACCTTCAGAATTTTGCCTTTGTCATTTTATGTTCAGCGTTTTAGACTCTTCCTTCTTGCCATCGAACACCTCGAGGTTTTAAAGATTTTTAAAAGCTCTTGAAAGTTGCTTGTTTATTTATTTATTTAAATTTATTTTCAGTATTATGCTGGCGTAGATATATATGAACCGAAGAGATTTTGTGTATATATGCTGAAAAAATATGATGTACTTTTAATAAATACACTTAAAGATTTTTCTTTTGCAAATGTTGTCTTCAACTGTTGCAGATGCTAACAAAACAACTGGAGGTATTAGGATTAGCTGAGAAACCTCAGTTGGTTACTCGCTTTCAGGAAGTTTTCCGATCCATGTGGTCTGTGAATGGTGATTCTGTCAGTAAAATTTATGCTGGAACTGGAGCCCTTGAAGGAAAAGCTAAGGTAAAGTTCATTTTATTAAAAACTTTAGCACTATTCAGTATGAATAGTGATTTTCTTTTTTAAAATGTGCTTTTGTTGTAATCCTAAAAAGACCAACCAACCAAAAAAAAAAGTATAAAAATGTTGGTTAAGGTGACAACCAGATCTTCTTTCAGTGCATCCTTTCTCAGCCATGCCCATGCCTCCCAGATAACACCATTCTGTAGGAAAGGATGAGGCTCCTTTATTTCTTTTGATCATCGTTCAGAAAAATGTATATTCAAGTCAGTTTTAGTTTCTTTGGATAATTTCATTTTTCTCTCTGTTCCTCTATCTCCTATTGTTTCAGTTTCATTCACTATATCTCCTTTGTTTTAAAATATGTTTAAAATATGGACATTGTTCATGCTTTTAGCATTTGTTAACAGTGTTAAAATTAAACAAGTTGTAGCTGGGTGGTTTTTTGTATGCATGTTCCTCGAGATGTTTCTTTTTAGTTTTGTGATTACTGGAAAAAAAAACCACCACAAAAAACCCAACAAATTCTGTTTCTACCCTACTTTTTAATATTGTGATAACAATTCTGCACAATGTGACAGCATAATGCTCTGTTTCTCATCAACTTGTTTTGTCTTTGATGCTTGAATTGTTCGTGTTTTCTAATGCTGTCTTTTACTTCTAACAATGATTTTTTTTTTGTTTCCATAATTCTATCAGTTAATATCTGTCAAGATAAACAAATTTTCAACCATAGCAATTTTTGCCCTTAGTTCCTTCAAGAATTTCTTTTCGTACCGTTCTTTTTATTCAGGAATGCACTGCTTCTCATGCCATATATTACACTTCATACTCTTAGTCAATTGTTTTGCTCTTCCATCACTTGTTCATTCAAACCACATCAGGGTCCTTCTCTGCACATGTACAAAGCATTGCAGTAAGGTACGTAAAAAGAAAATAAGTAAAATAGACTTGGTGCTTATTCTACCCTTAATTGGTGCATGCAAGACTTTTTCATTCAGGAATTGCTTGTATTTTAGTACAGAGTAGAATTTGGTTAAAGATGTTTAGTTTTATTTTTTTACAAAAATGTCACCCAGACCATCAGGAAAACTACAGTAAGTATTTCATGGGGGGTCTCCCCTTCTCCTGACTTTCTCATTCAACCTTACTTGTTTCTTTTCCTAAATTAATACTTCTCTGCCACTCATTTGGCTACCTAGATTTTTTTTCCTTTATAAAATGCATTTATTGTATTTACACTTCCATATTTAATCTGTAAAATTCAGAGTACATTTATTTCCTCTACTGTCTTTGTAATAACACAGAATAGTGTCATCATTGTCCCAGGCATCCCTACCCCAATACAACTGTTAATTAGTACCACATCTTATAAATCAAACACAGGATCCCTGATATAAGTCCAGCTATTCAAAGAGGATCTTTAATGCTTGGAAAGCCATAAAATAATTGCCATTCTTGCAGTGAGACTTGACCGGGTCACTATTTGATACCTTCTTGAGTACTTTGATAATACATTTTAAGATGTAGTTTTTAAGTTGCTATTCTTATTCTCATTTCTGACATGAAAAGTTTGATGTTTGAAATGCTTCCATTTCTTGCTCGTCAGTTGGATTCTTCAGAGACCAAGACAACTTAGAAGTAAAAATACAGATATTTAGGATAGGAGAAAAACTATTTTAGCCTTCAATGTGTTAATGTGTATTCTATACTGAAAAACAGTCCTTTTTAAAGTATTATAATACTTGTTACATCTAACTCCTTACCTACTCTTTCTTTTGCTTTCTCTGGGTTCCTTTCAATTAATTGCCTGATATGTGAATGGTGAGTGTGTTTTTTTGGATCATGTCATAAGTTACACATTTTCTGACAGAAAGGGAGCAGCATCCTATTAAAATCCTATTGCAATAGTATGGTCCCCAACACCTCATCCACATTGTCTTCCAAAACTCATGGTCCCAATTTACTGCTATTTATCCTTGACAAAATAATAGTTTCTTTCTTGTCTGGTACTATTCATAGAGCTAAATGATAGGTTGGTTTTGTAGTTTTCTTAAGCTTTTGCCTTTTTTTTTTCTTATGCATTTAAGAGACTTTCATGAACAATGCAAGCTGTGAATTTTGAGTATTTTTTATAATAATATAATACCGTACAGCATCCCTGATAGGTTACAGTCTATATTTCATGTAAATGTAATAGCATGTGTTTACATACACCTCACAGGCAAAATGCACATAAGTGCTTCAGACACAATAAACTCTGTAATCAAGAAAATGTCTCTGTCTTTGAAATCATTGTCAATGCTGTGTACAGAGATTAACACTGCTGTTTTTTGAATTAAGTATGAGACTGCATGACCTGTTGACTATGTTATCCTCTAGGTGTCTGACCCACAGAGAATATATGTAGTAGCAGTACATCTCTTGGTGATTCTTGTTTAGTTCAGGTAGCTGGACACTGTTCTTTTGGAGCACTGTTCAGTCGTGCCACTTGTGTGCAGTGTGTGCAAGGACAGTGACTTCATACGTATGTAGCTATAGATTAGTGTATATGTTTTTCCTGGGATACTGCATGAGACTTGCATGTTATTTTAAAAAGTATGGGGTCTTAGTAAGTTGAAGCTATCCTTTTTTTAACATGGATATTTCAGAACATGAATTGTGAACTAATATGTTCATATGTGCATATACATACAAATTCATGTATCACGACATTTGGACTCACGTGCTTGCTCATCTCTCACTATTTGGGGAAAAGCCCAAAATCCCTTATCACAATCTAAACATAGCACTGTATCAATTTAATTTTTGAAGACCAAAGCTTTAGGGGAAAAAAAATTATTCCCCTTCTCCCAGTATTTTATTTAATTTAAATAAGTTAAACTGGAATAATCTGGTTGTTAGATATGCCTTGAAGGTATTTCTGTGTTGTTTAGCATTTGGGGCAGGGATGGGGGGGGAAGCACACATAGTACAGTAGGCTCGGAAGACTTTATTTAACGCTTAAAGAAGGAAAATGCCTTACGTGTTAAAATCATTAATGCAGTTTGCAAATATATTACTGAATATTGCTAATGTTATTGTAAGCGGTGTCCAACATAAAATATTTTATACGTGTTCCTCCCTAACAGGCTGGAAAGCTGAAGGATGGTGCTCGTTCTGTGACCAGAACGATTCAAAATAACTTTTTTGATAGCTCCAAGCAGGAGGCCATTGATGTTTTGTTATTGGGAAATACCCTAAATAGTGATTTAGCAGATAAAGCACGGGCTCTCTTAACCACCAGCAGTTTACGCGGTATGTGTCTTTCAGGATTTTAATCTGTCTGATAACTATTTGGTGTAAGAAAGCTGTATGGAGTCTGTTTTCAAAGCAATATTGGAATTATCAATGCTATTTTATATTCTGTTGGCTGATTAAAAGATGAAAGTTACTTCTGCTTTACTAATATTACCAAACTAACATGCTGCAGTAATTTCTTTACTGTTTATATTTTGTTGATGTCTGGTGGAGTAATAGGTAAATATTTTGGAGCATATTTGTCAGAACTTTGCTGTAGAACATGTTAGATATGTTCTGTTCAGTTCTTCAAATCCGTTTATAGCAAGTGTTAATCGTAACTGAATTTGGGGGAAAAACATCCTGATTTATTAAAATATTAGGGGAAATTATTTGCTAAATGTCTTTCTTAATTGGATCTGTCATATCAGTGAAGAAGTTCTCACCATGGTGTTAAACTAGATAGAAAGCATTTATTCTTTTCTCAAGTTTAAGAATGCTGGTATTTATCTTCATTTTGGTTTCTAAGGTACTAGCAACAAAAGGGGTTTTGGTAATGGAAGAAAATTTAATATAATAGGAACTATCAGAAAATTTCTGATCAATGATTTTTCCATCACAAAATGTTTTTTTGTGAGGAGTCTTTCCCAGGAACATGTGCACCACAAAAGCTCATCAGGCTGTGGGTGAAATTCTACATCAATATCAGAGAGTTTTCCATAAGAAACTCTCCTTAGGCAGAGTAGCCATGTGGGACTTGGGTTGTCTGGTTACAGGAAGGTGGTTCACCTATTAACAGGGAGCTGAGCCACATCATCTGGCATCCCCAAACAGAGGTGTAGCCTACGTGGTCCCCAGGACTAGAGTCATGTCCCATCCATTCTGCAGGTCTGGTGGGCCAGGAAATAGTAAGTGGGCTGTGTTTAGATGTTTAGACTATTCTCCTGCGATATAAAAAATAGAGAAGAGCTAATTTTGGGGCAAAGAAGCAACTTAAATTTGAGTTATCTTTCCAAGACATCAGGCACAAATGCCCTAAATGGGGGTTTATTCCCATTTTTAGGGATTAATAACATTGTTAATTTTTCTGCTCCCCTCAGACACTTCTCAACCTAGAATGAGAAAAACGTGTCAAAGCTTCAGTGCAGTATTTCCTATGTGGAACCTGAAAGACTGTTTTCCTCTCATTTCTTTACCACAAGGTTTTGTGTTACTGTAAATTTTCCATATCTGAAACCTGCTAAGTCATCCTCACCTCAAAAAAAGTTGAAAGTCGTTTTTGTTTCTTCTCAATTTCTCAGTGAATGTAAGCTGTTTTTTCAACATTTGCAGCTCCTGTCAGCTGAGAATTATTAATCCCTCTTCACTGAACATGATGTCTTTGCACTGTCTGCTAGGTGGTGAATTAACTAGAGAGATACTTCATCATATGTAAATCCGTTATTAATGAAGCAAGAAAAGAGAATTTGTTAATACTCTTGTGGAACTTTTTAGATTTAGCAGCATAAAATGTGTGCTTCGGCTGATGCAAATGGTTATGTGCAATAAATTGTATATTACAGCATGTTCTCTCACATATTTAAAAACCCATTACTTATTTGACTAATTTTTTTCTTGTTTCCTTCTTACTGCATCCATAGTTTCAGAGCAATCATTACAATCAGGTATAGTATAGTAAATTAAGCTGTAAATATCTGAGCAGTTATTGTTCTTCTCTGGCTTTTTTCTTGTGGCTGTTTGCATAATATTTGGTTGTGGGCTCATATTTTCCTAGTAGTGTTTCCTAGTAGTCTGGCATTCCTGTGCCCTAAACTCTCTTAATCCAAGAAAAGCTCTTTCATACAAGAAAAGTGAAAATGTAAGGGGTGAAAAATGTTGCAGTTGTGCTTAAGTGTGAGTTATGAAAAGAGACAACCAATTCATTGGGGTTTATTTTTGAAAATGCTTTATTTTAAACATAAATGCTTTATGTTTATTTTTGTATTGTCATTTTGTTTGGGATAAGAGGTTAAATTCTTCAGTACAATTTGTAACTTCATCTTATTTGCCATTAGAAGGCTCTACCAGCTTGTGTTCTTGCATGAGATGGACTGATTTTGTAATATTTCCCAGCAAAGGTTAACTTTGTACTGGAATGATCTGAAATAACATGCTGGCATTGAATTTTGTGCAACAAAAGTACAGTCAAAACCACTGAGATACAGCTACCTCAGCACATGACACACAATGGAAGTATTAGACCATTTTTTTAGATAAAAGTCTTGGTGAAGAGAAGGCCTGGATAGGGAACCTTAAAGTTAACTCCTAGTCTTCTGCTTGCTCTACATTGTGGTAATATCTTGACCAATGTCTGTGATGTTGGTGCTTAAAAAAACCCAAGAGGTTGGCTTTGGAGGATTCAGCAACACTGTCAACATGAAGAAGTGTTAGGTGGTAATAGGAATGTGTAGGGATGAGCCAGACAGAGGAGAGTGGCATGAAAGATCTCTTCAGTTTAAGAACCTTCTGAAAGCTCTGAATTATTATCATTGAAGTCAGCAACATTAAGGAACATAATGCCTTTGAACTTTTTTCCAAAATTTTCTGATTCTTAGTGGAAATTCTCCTTTTTGTTGTAACTTAAGCTGTTTACATGAAGTTGCTCCATTTGGAGAGATGTGATAGATACATGTTCTGTATTTTTAAAGGCAGAACTGTGAGTGTTTGTCAGCTGTGCAACACTGCATTATCTCCTTGTTTCCAGAAAATAAAATAAAATATTCCTAACGCTTCTATGTTCAGATTTTACTGAATTTTCAGTAAAACTTAGATTTTATGGGTTGAGAAAATTTAAATGGCTTTTTCTGAGCTGTTGCTTTAGTAGGGCTCATTGTGCTACCACTTGGAGGTAGGTTCAGTGAAACCAGATTTCTGGGTGAGAGGAAAAAATTAAGATCTTAATACCTGGGAAGATGAAGGGAGAGGAGGATGGAAAGAAACAAGGAATCTCTTAATAATTGTTCAGACAAGTCTCCCATTTTAAGAGACTAGCAAAGCTGTGCACGGAATCCCCTGAATCTGTGTGCTGAGGTAGTTGCCACTAGCTCCAGGAACTGAAGATTGACAGGGGAGGATCCTTGGAAGAAAGCATTAGAATTTGTTTTTGGCTAGATTGTTTTTCCAATACATCTGAAGTATTTAAAGCTTTTTTTTTTCTCCCCCCAGGAAAGCCATTTCAACCATAATCTGTATTTTTGTATTTTTATGTTCATCTTAGCTTTGCTTTTGCTGTTAGCGTTTTACTGCATGTACTTCAACTCTTACTGATACTTAAATAATGAAATCTGAGTCACAGGTAGTATACACCTGGCACTTTGTCAATGTTTAGAACTTTATTGGAGTAAACAGTCCCATTGTAATTTATGGTGTTACCATATAGACTATAATAGCCTAGATTATAACTCATGAAGAATCATATGCATCAACTTTTTTTTAACTTCCTGATGTAACATTTCACTGTGGGTTTTATCTAAATACAAATTGCATATTTTGAAACTTATCTATAGTAATTTGGATGTTGTAGAAAAATAGTTCAATCAAGTTCAGTTGCAGAGAATATCCCACCAAGAATTCTAAATTAATACTCTCTTTGTAGGAGTGATTTCCAAATGTCTGTCTGCCTAGTACAAACAGCAGTTACAGTATTTTTTCTGCAAAATAACAGAAAATATAATTGATTGGATTTTTAACATTGTAGTGTGAGACACAATTTTGTTGAAAAGATAAATAGCTTGAAATGTGTAGGAAAATAATGTATGTGGGAGCCTGAGGAACTCTGAAAAACAATTTGCTCAATATTCTGGAAAAGAGGTGACAATTCCTTTTTAAAAAAAAAATTTATTTATTCTAATCTAGAAAAAGAGTAATTTTGCAAATTAGAAAGCATAAGCATGTTGACAGTTCATTTCTAAAGTTGGATTATATCCTGGTAAGATTTTTCACATTTGGGGTTTGTGACAGTGACAGGAGTTAAATAGGCAATAATTCAGTTTTGAAACTTTCCTTAAAAGCTATTTGGTAGCAAATATGAATTATTTGGAGTAACTATTTAAAATTAAGCTGAAAACTGCTAAATTTGCAAAAGCAAAAGAAGGAACTGAAGTGGAGAGAATGGAAGTCCAAACTCTGCATTTAAACTTGCTCTGGGTACCACAAAGGCTGATCTGTGCAGATCTTCAAAGCTGTGATTCTGTTTTGGGTTCCCCAGGTTCAACTAATCTTTTTGATGATTTGGGTACTTGTATGTATTGTGGCTACAACATTTCATGCACTGATTTCTCTCAGTGATCAGGTCATTGGGTAACTTCTGTCCTTGGCCCTTGGAGGCTTTTCTGGCATTTGGTGGACTTCTTGAATTGACTGTTACCTAGGATGTAGATACGTTCAGAAGTAGACTCAGTATTTGGCTCTCATCTGAAGGTGTAAAGTGTTCTGTAGGCTCCTTGCTGTTTTCTTGACCCCATTTACCTGGATTATTATAAGGAAAGTATGATCTACTTGTTAGTATCCCATGGAGACACCAGTCAGTTCATTGTCTTTTATACGTGAGCTCACGTATTGATATTTTACTTGTTCTGCAGTCAAAGAGTTCACAAACAACAAATACAATACACTGTTTTCTCCTGTTGTTTCCAGTTTTTTTTCAAAGCCAAAAGGGATAAAGAATCCCTGGTGTTTGTTTTAATTAGGTAGCCAAGATTCTGTAGCAAGTTTAAAGGTGGTGAACTTAAAAAGAATAAAAAGATGACAGCAGCTCATTAATCATCCCATTTGGGGGATTTGAATGAAAATATTGTGCCCAGTTGCTGACCATTTTGCAAGACAGCACACAATGAAGGAAAGAATATCTAATACTGTTTATATGATTCTCACAAAGCCATAACCATGAGAGTATACAAAATAGGTAAATTAATATCACTTAGGTAAAGTACAGTGCAAACAATACTGTTTACACCTGATGCAATTTTTATTTCACTGACATTCAAGAAAAAAATGAGCGTAATTTAAAAGAAAGTTAGATGTTTGTTTGCATTAGGAAATATATCTGTAAGAGTATATTATACAGCTGATTTATGAAGGGACTTTAATATCTCTGTAACTCTGGTGTCTGACCATTGAATAATCTTTTTTTGTTTGTTTCACAATGCCCTTTACAGATGGGTCATTACTCTCCCATCTGGCAGATAGAAACAAGATACAGAGAAAGGCTGGTGTGACAGAGAAATGAGTTTAATTGTTTTGAATCTTAGCCTACTTTCCTCGCTAAAGCAGAATTTTAGGAATTCAACTGATCTAAAATTAATCCAGATTTGTGCCTTATACAGACATACTCTTAATATGATAAAATAATGGACCATACCTATTTTAGTAAATGTAGTATATCAATCATTTTTTACATTTCTAGAAATTATCATATCTGTAAGTTGTTTTTGTAATGGAGATTGAATTTCATAAATCCAATCTGTGACAATGAGGATCTCTGTGTTGACATGTATGAAATATTATGGTTTCCATAGAGAATCACAGATAGGGTGACAGAATGACAGATATTTATAAAACATAGAAATTATGTTTCTTTTATATATTATTTATTTTTATATATATTACTTTGAACAAGCTACAGCTGGTTTTCATTCATTCAGTATCCTACCCAGACAAGTAATATGTCTGCATATGTAATATGCACTTTCCCTTGTGAAAAGCTGCATTCATCTTGCTTTCACAGTTTTTCTCTATGTCAGTGCATGGATTTGTTACCATTATTTTAAGGGAAAGATCTCATTGCCAGGTTTTCTGAAGAAACATTCTATATAAAAATAATGTCTTTTCAAATGTTTTTGCAGCATCTGTAAAAGTGCTAAAGAGTATGTGTGAAAACTTTTATAAGTATGCAAAACCGAAAAAAATTAGAGTCTGCGTTGGGACGTGGAACGTCAACGGGGGGAAGCAGTTTCGCAGTATTGCCTTTAGAAATCAGACCCTCACTGACTGGCTTCTAGATGCGCCAAAGTTAGCTGGTATTCATGAATTCCAAGGTAGGATTTGTATTCTGTCTTTTTCTTTTCTTGAAAACTCTGATTTTCATAATTAAATCACAAACATTAAAATAGATATATGAGGTCTTGGTTCTTAACTTAATTCTAAATGACAAGTAGCTTTTTTAATGTTTAAATGCAGATCGCAAAAGCAAGCCTGTAGACATATTTGCCATTGGATTTGAAGAAATGGTGGAGTTAAATGCAGGAAACATTGTGAATGCCAGGTAGGTAATATAACCTATACAGTAGTAGGTTAGTTGATAATCACATTTTTTTGAGTAAAATTATATTTAATTTTTTTTCTCCTGTTTTGTTATGGTTGGGATTAGTCTGGATTAATTTTTGACTGTATTCCAGTTTTCTTTGCCAGTTTCTATGCCAGGATTGCAGACTTAACTCAGCTTTCCTTGGCAAAGCTGTGATCACTTAGATCATGTATAATGTAATCTCAAATATCCAAACAGTCAGTACCTGACCATATTTTGGATTGTATGTTCCACAGCCCCTCAACTTTTTCCTTCATTTTACACTTTGAAGGAATTTACTTCTGACAGTTGTAGTGTCCTGCAGTCTCTGTCTTCCTACTGCTAGGAAGAGAGAGTCCTGTGAAATTCCTTCCAAAAGCATGTGTTATTGGTATGCCTTTTTATAATGTGTTTTTATAATGTGTTTGACCTGTATAAAGCAAGGCTTCCTTCTATACTGTCAGTTTTAGACATCATTCCATGAATATATTATCATGGAGTTCAGATTTTTCACCCCTAATGGAGTGGGTTATGAAAATATATTTTTTAGCAGTAGTGGGTGATACCAGTGATGAAATCTTTATGTGTGGTCCTAGGATTGTATTCACTTTGTCCATTGTTTTGTCTCCCAGTTTTGCACATTTTCCTCTGGTTTTGCATAGGCTTTTGTTTTGAGGACAAAGTGGTGGTTTGTCATCCCCTAATTTCACATTATGTGTAGTTAATGTTCTGGCCAGGTCTGATATTTTTCATTTCTATACAATGCTAGCTCTGAAACCTGTAGTCCTTTAGGTCTCCAAGGAGGTTTCTTCCTGATCCAAGACCACAGAGATCTTTGTGTTGTCTAGTATTGCTGAGATTGCTAGTAGGGCTAGAAAGTAACTCCTTAGAAAAATTCTTAGGTTTTCCTCCTCTAGTCCAGCCTCAGAATTACAGGAAAAATAGCCCTGGGACCTAACGCTGTCTTTGTTGTTGAGAAAAGTGAGGCAGCATTTTATGAGACTGGATTTGTAATGATAATGTCAAGATAGACCATAGCCTGTATCTCTGCTAGCAGGCATTTGAGCACCATTCACAACGTGGCTTTGGCTTACTACCCCAAGGTTTAATTAAGGTTATTGTATGAAATGTATTCAAGTAGATCAACAGTTTAGATACCTGCTTCATTTGACTTATTTTAAAACTGGCATTTTTTTAATCTTGCTACTAGCACAACCAATCAGAAGCTCTGGGCTGCTGAACTACAGAAGACTATATCAAGAGATTACAAGTATGTGCTGCTGGCTTCTGAGCAGCTGGTGGGCGTCTGCCTTTTTGTGTTCATCAGGCCCCAGCATGCTCCTTTTATCAGGTCAGTGAACACACAGCTGTGCCCAAGTTGGGTCACCTTTGGTTTGCTTTGTATCACAAGCTAACAGGCAAGTGTGCTAGGAAGCATATGGGTCTCTAAAAAAGTCCCATCTTCTGGGGAACTGGTTGCTTGAATTCTTTTATCTTAGGTTTTAAATGCCTCATCAGTTGCCAGGAAAGCTTGAAAGGCTGAAGTGTTATATTATTACCTGCTCAGTAGCTGTTGGCATTTTTTAAAAATAGCCCCGTGGCCTGACTGCTGAAAGAACAATGTGAAAATGTTCTCTTACCAACATAACATCATACTCAGTCATAGTTAAAGCTGTTCACTTCTGTGCCATTGTATTTGAAGTTTTAATAGTTGTTTAACTCTTTTAGGGATGTTGCTGTTGATACTGTAAAGACTGGCATGGGAGGAGCCACTGGTAATAAAGGTGCAGTAGCAATTCGGATGCTGTTCCATACATCCAGTCTTTGCTTTGTCTGCAGTCACTTTGCTGCAGGGCAATCACAAGTTAAAGAGAGAAACGAAGACTTCGTAGAAATAGCTCGCAAGCTCAGTTTTCCAATGGTAAGCAACAGTGTTCAAATTCCATAATGAATGAGAAGTTAAGCCCTTTGAGCTCCAGCAGTGTCATCCAAAAGCTCTATTTATTTTTCTTCCCCTCCTCAGATTCCTGTGGAAATGAAATTTCCTTGGGTTAGAGGTCTTGGAGATAATTAAGTTCCCACAATTTTTATTAAAATAGATGACTGCAGATAGAATAGACCTTCCTAGTGCAATGACTTGTAGCGATGGTGAAACATGAATTCACTTGCATTAGGTATCAAGGATTTAGCATACAAAAGAGACCTTACGGATTCCTGACATGCAATAGAACTTTTGTAGGCACCAGAGTTAATAAATTATGAGAAAAAAATCCATGGGAAACAGCACTATTTTCAGTACACAAGAATGATTTTTACTAGTTCATTTTAACCTCTTTTTTACTCTTTTTTGTCAAGTTGTATTGTAAAGTTCAGTACCATATTCTCATAAAGGATTATCAAACACCAGGTAAATACTTGATAGTTTTATCAGTGCAACAAAATGCTTCTTTGGGACTTAAAAGTGTCTTAAATTTTGTAGTCTAGCTGTCATTTGTTAGTTTCTATGGCACTGTGCGAGCATCTGACATCTTATTTTACAGGGTGTTTTAGTTTCTAAATTTGTCCCCATAGTGATGTTTCAGTTTTTCTTGAAAGTACTGTATTCTTATGTTGCTGTTTTGATCTTCCAGTGTATCTGTTTTGATTTACTTAAGAGCAATGGAAAAATCAAAATAAAAAAAAAGTGTAAGTTCCCACCTAAAGCCCTAGATTTTGCTTAAACTAACAGAGCCCTTCTGTTTCTCACTAGCCATAAAAATTCTATGTAACTGAAAAGTCTTCAATTAAATGTAAATAATAAAGCCCTCAATTTGCACTTTGTGCCACAACATTCTAGGGTAGTGTTCTGTTTTCCTTTCTGAGCTCTTTGTGACACGGGTAGCAGTCATCATCCTAGAGCAGATTTCTAAAACATGAGTAGAAAGATGAAGAATTTCAGAATTCAATTCAGATGATTCATGTTTCTTTTGAAATGCAAACTACATAAGAAGTGTTACTTCTTTCGTATTCTATATGTGTGAATACCCTACAGTTGGCTATGTTGTTCTAACCATCTGAGCACTAAATACTAACACATACTTCAGTTGTCGTCGTTATCTAGAAATTATGCATATTTTACAGTTAAAAACTGAACTTCTGCATCTACAAGTAGTAGATTTTTCACTTGATTGGTTTAACTTCATTGCATGCTTCTGTTTTACAGGGAAGGATGCTCTTTTCCCATGACTATATCTTTTGGTGTGGTGACTTTAATTATCGCATAGATATTCCAAATGAGGAGGTTAAGGACCTAATACGACAACAGAACTGGGATGCCCTTATAGCAGGAGACCAACTTATCAATCAGAAAAATTCTGGACAGGTATCTAAAAATGTTATCACAGTTAAGAATACTTTTAGTTTTGGCTTTAGCAATTTTCTGTGGTGCTTCTGTAAATCTATATCCTTGGCATGTTTTACTTATCACCCCACAGTGTTGGGGTTTACTAATTATAATATTTTTCTTTTTATCAGGTGCAATTATTTAAAAATATTTATGACGTTCTTTTGGTAAAGTTACTATGTACATTAAATTGCTGCAGTAATAAGTCTAATGCTGTTACTGTCAGTCTGTTGGAAAAAGAATAGTCCAAATGGTAGCCCTTTTACTTAAAAAGAAAAAGAACATGGAATAACAAAGTCTGAAGAAAAGCTTCATATTTTAGATTTTCAGGGTTTCTTGGAAAGTGGCATGTAGCAATTAAAGGAATATTTGTAATTAATCAAATTTTGTTTGAAAACATGTAGTCTTTCTTTTCAGCTTTATGTGAGAATGCTGTAAATGGTAAAATGTGAGACAACCCTCTGGTTTTAGTTTTGTCTGCTTGCCAGTACAGCAGTGTTTTTTTCTGAATTAGAGTACTCTCCCACTTGTGGAACATGAGGAAAAACTCTTAATAATTTATTTTTTTTTATAGCCCAGTTCATACAAAAAAAGAGATGTATGTTCAAATAGGCAGACACCGAGATTGTCTCTTAATATGACCAAAACAAGAGAGGTGTAGAGGTCTTGGGGACACTTAACAGCAGTAATAAAGCTGTAAACTACCAGAATATGAAAAAGACACAAAATAGTTTTGTGACTAGGGAGAAGAAGGGATAATATTGCACTGTCAGGGTAATATTCCAGTATTTGGAAGCAGCTGGCTGGGCAGTAGGGGTTATCAGCTGGCTAGCTGAGGGTAGTTCCATGGCTGTTGCATGTGGCTGTCAACTGGTGTATCTGCTGTTCAGGAAAAGCATTTACTTAGCAACTTTCCTTGTAAAAGTAGGTTAAGAAATAATTATCGCAGGCAATAAATTAATTGCCTCAGAAGTTGTGGGTCTTCTGACATGCTGCCATTGACCTTCTGACATTGATTTTCAAATTGACTGGATTTCAATTTATATTTCCAACAAGAAAAGCATGCAGACTTGACTGTAAGATCTAAGTTAGGTTTATATTTTACAGATGTCTGATGTGAAGTAAGACTGCCCATACCAGATTAAACTCTAGACTGGAGCTGGTTAACTAAATGGTTTTAGCTTTTGTCTAGTTTAAACCCTTAAGGAATGAGCAAACCTGGCCTTTTAGGGTCTTGTGTCAACTGGCTGTATCTGTTTGTTGCAAAGTACCTGGTGGATTTTTGATTCCTTTCAATTGACTCTGTATCTCTAAATACCATACATATTCTTGGCAGATAATTTCACATAATATCTCTTTTTATTCTGTTTTCCTATTTGCTTGAGAAGAAATAGCGATATTATGTCTCTAATCTTTCAGTTCATACTGAATTTATTAAAGACTCTTTTTCTTTTTTTTCTTTTTTTCCTTAACTCCTATTTATTGGTGGGCATCTTGAGTCAGTTTGGGGGAATACTTTGCAAGTTCAGATAGGTACATAAAATAAAAACTTTATTTCCCAAAGTTTGCTGACACAAGAGCAACTAACCAACTAATTAAAGTGCTGTGGACACCATCTGTGTTCTGGATGACCTCAAGTTCTGAATGATATTGGAGGAATGGTAGGTTGCTCATGAGCCTGGGTCTAAAGATATATATGTTGACACACGTCTGTTTAATGATGATCTGTCTGGGTCGTCTTAGGGGCAAATGCAGAATGTTTTCAGCAGATAAAATTTGGAGAAGGATTCATATAATCAAATGACTTTTTCTTTTTTGAGATGTGTATGCAGGTTTTCACTGTTCAAAAAGAGGATTCTGATTAGTTTCAAGCTGTTTCCCATCTGTTCTGTCTTCTGGCATAACACATAAGTGCTTTGTTTCTTACAGATTTTTAGAGGATTTTTGGAAGGGAAAATAAATTTTGCTCCTACATACAAATATGATCTGTTCTCTGATGATTATGACACCAGTGAAAAGTGTCGCACACCGGCATGGACAGATCGTGTTCTTTGGAGAAGAAGGAAATGGCCTTTTGACCGATCAGGTTTGAGTGCTTCTTTAAATTCTTTAAAATATTACTTTAACTGGCCTATAGAATCCATTTAGTGACACTGACAATGCCAGTGATTCTGAGCTTCTATCCTTGACTGTCTATGAGACAGAAAGCTTATAATAGCATCTGCAATAAATACAGTGATGCTGAATGGAAGGATCAAGAGTCAGATACCAATTACTGATATTTCAGTAGTATAAAAGGAACTTCTGGTCTTTGCTTTAAAACACTGGGTTTCAGTTTACTTTTTCTCTTTTTACATATAGCTTGTTTTTTAAAGCATATTCTTACAATCACTGTGGTTTTTCTTCTTTTCTTTTCCTTAATATTGAATGTAGCTGAAGACCTGGATCTTCTGAATGCTAGTTTTCACGATGACAGTAATATCTCTTATACGTGGAATCCTGGTACTTTGTTGCACTATGGAAGAGCAGAGCTGAAAACATCTGATCATAGGTTTCATTTTTATTTTATACATTACTTCCTAATCATGGAAGATGTAATATTCATGCTTCTGTTGTTGCTCAGACACTCTGCTTACATGTTTTTCTCACGTATTTTTTTCCAAGGCCTGTGGTTGCATTGATTGACATTGACATATTTGAAATCGAAGCAGAAGAGAGGCAAAAAATTTATAAGGAGGTGATTGCAATGCAAGGACCACCTGATGGTACTGTAATGGTCTCCATCAGAAGTTCTTCAGCAGAAGAAAACTATTTTGATGATAACTTGATTGATGATCTCCTTCAGAAATTTGCAAGCTATGGAGAAGTTATACTTATAAGGTTATAAAGACTTTTTATTTTTAATTTCTATTCCTCTTCATTGTTCCTACCTATTTCCCAACCAAAGTTACTTTCTTTGCAGGCATTTCAGTTATGATCTGCTTATTTTTTAAAATTTAGTTTTCAGCTTTAATATCTTTACAGTTGAAAATTACCTTTGCATGCCTGTATGTGTCTCAGTTTTCAGAATTAATTTTTCAAGATACGCTTTATTTTTGAGATGCAGTATCATACTGACTTTGTCAGAAATCAGTCAGATTTAAAATTGGTTAATTATATAATTTGTAATTTTATACAAATTTTATATTCTAAAATTAGGTTAGTAGTTTTAAATGAACTGAAGCTGAGAGGATCCCTGTGAATGCTGTATTTTCACTAAGCTGTTACTTGAACTTTAAGTGTTGTGATATTTTGTTTGGGTTTGGGGGGGGGTGTTTTTGTTTGAATCTTTGTTTGTTTGGGATTTTTGGTGGTTTTTTTTTTTTTTTTGAAGACTAGGAGCATAGTCCCAAGTCCATAGTGTGATATAATGTGGAACACCTAATAGAAATATATAACCTATAGCCATATAATTACTACTGAATGTGTGTAACTGTAGTCACGTAATTTTTAAAAGGACAGTACTTTTGCTGTGTGATATTTACCTGGTTCTCTTTTGCTTTATTTTTTTTTTGGTTGCAAGCTTAACATTCAGTTAAAGCTTATTAGATAATTATATATATTTTCATGAACTTAAAATAATTCTTTTTCATCAAGTGAAACACTGAAAAGCCTTTAAGATAAGAGGCCTTCAGCAGTTAGTTTGTAGGATAAAGTATTTTAATTGTTTCCAATGGACATTGCAGGTTTGTAGAAGACAAGATGTGGGTAACGTTTTTGGAAGGAAGCTCTGCTTTGAATGTTATGAGCTTGAATGGTACTGAGGTAATATAAAAATTACTAAATTTTTGTATAGCGAAAGAAAATCCAACTTTTTAAAGAATACTTGGGTGGGTTGGGTTTTTTGTTTGTTTCTTTGTTTTTAATTCTTAAAGATTTTTCACGTTGCACACTAGACTGTTGCATCTTTTTGTTTTTCTTTTTGATTTTGATAGCCACATAGCATTATGTTGAGTTTCAAAAATCAGCTGAGAGAAGTACCAAACAATTTGTTTTTATGAGGAAGACTGTTAGAGACATGAAGATCCCATATGGAGGGGCATTCTTCATCAAATCAGGGATTTCATTTTTTTAATGATTTAAAAAGCAGAGCTTTTACCCTGAGTGTGTAGTATGAACCAGTTTGTGATATTTATAGCCTGCAATTATTTAAAATTCAGCACTTCTGTATTGCAATCAAAAAATAATGTCAGAAATTCAGCTCTCGTTGACTTCTATAGGGCCAGTATTTAGTCTTTGTAAAAATTTTAATTTCCATGTTCAGATTTTACTGATATATATGTTCCTGTTAAGACTTAGATTCTGTAACGTGATGTTTGCAGGTGGATCCTTGCATCTGCTGAGAGTTTCACCGACAGTCCGTGCAGAATAGGGGCTCAGTGTCATGTGTCAGTTTGCAGTTTGTCAGGCCTGCTGTTTTATTAGTCTCTAAAAAATTACTTTAGTCATTTTTTAAGTCTTGTTTTCTTTAGAAAGAGCAGTGTTTCTGTTGTAATGAAGAAATCAGAAGACTTTCTATTAACTGAAAAGGAAAAGCTTGAGACAAGGAATTAGTTTTTCTTTAGAAAAATATTAAATAGTTGTAATTAACAGTTTAAACTACATAAATGTACTTAATTACCAAAAGAAGTGAAAAGCATAATTACTTTTGTGATGTGTCACTGTCATTGTTTAGTCTCAGAAATTTTGATAACCTCATTTGTGATTTACTGTGTTTTTTCTTTTTAAATCTGGAATGCTGAATTTTAATGTTCCTGCTCTTAACAATTTCTGTTTTGTGTATACCTTTTTGGCAATTCAGCTACAAGGAAGGATTATAAACATAAGCTTGAAAAATCCAGATTGGATCAGAAGTTTGGAAGATGAAATGAATCTGGAGAAGATTAATATTGGGCTGCCTTCATCAACAAGCTCCACTTTGCTTTGTGAAGATGCTGAGGTTACTGCAGACTTTGATATGGAAGGTTTGTTGAAATAAAGTATTCTTCATTTTTAAATGCTTAGAGTCCTAATTCACGTAGTTAATTTAATGCATATATGAGTACTTTAACTTAACAAGTTTATGCCCATCTGAAACAGATAAATTAGAAATCCTTTTATTTCCAACAGTATCTTGACAACTTGTTGGGCAGTGTCAGTCTGTACTGTATCTCTAGGTTTTATTAATTTGCTGACATCCTCTTTTCTTGCTTTTATCCTGTGACCTACCCTCGCAGGGTCATTACATTCAGTAAATTTTATTGTTTAGCTAATTCCTTGGAACTTGAGTGCTTTTTGCAGAAAATCCCATGCCCAGAATTAGTTTATAATTTCCCCACTTTTTAAAATAAGCATCTATTGCTCCCTTTATTTTACATGTTTTTTCTTTTTTTGTGATGGGGTTTATTATATAGGAGACATTGATGACTATAGTGCTGAAGTAGAAGAAATCCTTCCTCAGCACCTACAGCCAACTTCAAGCTCTGGTCTTGGAACCTCCCCAAGCTCTTCACCACGTTCCAGTCCCTGTCAATCCCCTACGCTGTCAGATGGACCTACGATCCCAGTGAGACCCAGCCGAGCACCTACAAAAACTCCTGGACCACCTGTTTCCTCACACAGTGTGTATTACTTTGTTCAACTCCCTCTATTACTACTGTACAATTTGGCAGCTGTATGGTCTAGTGGTAGAATACTACTTTATAATTTAATTTTAATAGAGCTTTTAGATTAATATAAAAGGCTATTCTTGTGATTATTTAGCATAAGTGGTCTTGGGCAAATCACCTCATTCTTTGTGTCTTGATTTTCCTAACAGGCAGTGGAAGTGCTTTGATTCCTGAGTCTTATTTAGTACACTGTCCACTGATCTATGCTGCTGCAAACGACTTAACTTGTTTAGTTCTTTATCATTTCCTAATGAAAGAGGCAGATCAAAAAGTTATGTGATTAATAAGCTAAGTTGATTATTGTTTGAATCCTTTCTTCAAGAATGCCTATAAATACTTCAAGGGTGGGTGTCAAGAGGATGGGGCCAGTCTTTTTTCAGTGGTGCACAGTGACAGTACAAGAGGAGATGGGTACAAACTTGACCATAACAAGTTCCATCTAAACATGAGGAGGAACTTCCTTACTTTGAGGGTGGCAGAGCACTGGAACAGACTGCCCAGGGAGGTGGTGCAGTCTCCATCTCTGGAGACATTCAAAACCTGCCTGGACACGTTCCTGTGCAACCTGCTCTGGGTGGACCTGCTTTAGCAGGGAGGTTGGACTAGATGATCTCCAGAGGTCCCTTCCAAATCCATATCATTCTGTGATTCTGTTGCAATGTGTCAATATAATACTAGTTTGCTTTAGTCATAGTCTTCAAATACAACCATTTCAATTAATGTTCCTATCATCTGTAATATGTAAATTTAATCAGCAGGTTTATAAATTGGGTGCATAATATGAAAGCTGCTCTTTAAACACAACTTTGTTTTAGTGACAAAGTGGACATCTAGAATTACAGGATTTGTAATAGCTTCCATAACAATATTTATTCCAATGTAATTTGGAGTAATTTTACAAAGACTTCTGAAATGCCTCTGTAATTCCCCTTACAACATTTTTTTCTAGAGTACTTAGTTCATAGATTAGCATCAAAATCAAAATTTGGAACGCTACAATTTTTAAGAATGCTTAGGATTTCATGCAAAGCATATACTGATTATAGCACACAAGACAAAAATCTTGGTTTAGAAAATATGCTTGTTTTCACCATTGATTTATTCCTCTTGTTTTCCTTCTCTCAAAACCATTTATATCATTGTTTCCAGGGTTGGGGAATGACTGTCCTCTCTGTGAAAATAACATGCTATTAGAAAAGCTCTACTGTGATTAGAATGTACAAGTGATTAATTTTTGCATTAATTAATTTGCATTTCTGTCCTGTTCTCCAGCTGAAGCTCAGCTTGGTACCCAGCAGAAAGAGTCTTCTCAAAGCTTGGAGCCAAAGCGTCCTCCGCCACCTCGTCCCGTTGCTCCTCCTGCACGTCCTGCTCCACCGCAGAGGCCACCTCCACCATCAGGTAATGCAATGATGTATATCAGGAGGTCAGAAATATTTTGTTTCAAGTCTGTGAGAAGTTCCATGCCCACACTACATATGATATTGTTGGTTTGGGGCTCAATGGAACATAGTAGTTTTTCACTAAAATGTTTAGTTTATACATTTAATAGCAATACCAGCATGGGAAATAACAGCATTTTTCAGTACCATTTAAATATTATTGGCTTGCTTAGTGAATAAGTTTTAAAAGTTTTATAAACTTATTTTCACAGTTTAAAAATGTAGGGTTCCTACAGCACTGTTTACTCCACATTTTCATTTTTAAAGCATCTTCGTTTTTTAAATAAAAGATAGATAATCTTGTACATTCATTGATTTATATTCCTTTAATTTTGACATCAGTGTCTATTCATTTTATCATGTCTGAGATTTTAATGTAGAGTTCATCTGGATCATCTGAAAATGTAAACAATTGAGCATTAAGAAACTGGATGTTCAGAAGCATATGGGCAACATAGTTACTAACAAACTGACCCTGTCATTTTTAACTTTCTCATTCTTTTTCTTCCCTCTTACTGTACTGATATTTTTCATTATTGCTGCATTCATTTCTTAAATACTGTAAGGCGGTAGGAGTCCTGCACCTGCTAGAAAAGAATTTGGAGGTAATGATTTTAATTGTTTTCAATATGACTACATAGCAAAACTACTATGGTGGTCTGTTGTGACAGTACTTAATATGATGATGTCCAAAGATATAAAAATCTGTAATTCTTAAAGATCAATGTAATTCCTTTCTCAGGGTTTGTATCCTCTTCTGAATTATGTTTGCCTTTTTAGTGAAAAAATATGTCTTCAGAAGTTGGTACATTATAGTGCGTAAAATTGTTCCAAGTTTTTATTACTTTGTCCCTCTCAAAATACACCTAGCTGATTTTTCTGTGAAAACTTAAAACTTGTCTTTAGTTGTGAAAAGGCAAGCTTTTTTTCACTCACAGTGACAAAGAGCATTGTAAAATGGATTGTGATTGTAGCTACTTGCAGCAATTATCCATTAATTAAATGCTCAAGTTGAAACTACTGCTGGTCTGGCCCAGTTTCCCCCAAATGATCACCAGTTAACAGAGAGCTCAAAATCACTAAACTATAATGTCTCTAAGCT
Source organism: Scolopax mira (assembly GCA_004320125.1). Taxonomy (NCBI): domain Eukaryota; kingdom Metazoa; phylum Chordata; class Aves; order Charadriiformes; family Scolopacidae; genus Scolopax; species Scolopax mira. Next base: position 61,602 of record BJBW01005245.1, on the reverse strand, counting down.
GAGCACTAACATATGGGTAGTGTATTTTCTGTTTCCAAGTCTGAAAAGTGCTCTTAAATCCTTTCTAGAGACATGAAACATCGTCCATAGTTCTTGGAACCAGCACGTAACTCAGAAACACAAACTGAGCAAAAAAATGTATTCAGTTTCTTTGAAGGCACTGGAGAGCTACAGGTCTGATGGCCTTATCAAGCCGTCAGGCTAATTTTGATTTTTTCCAGCTTGCTCTGCTTTTGCATGTAGTAACGACTCACGTGTTCTCAGAAGTGCTTTCTCATGAAACTAATCTTTGTCCTTCTTTGTTGCACACTTCATAGGTGAGCTGTCCTGCTTGGACTTAAATCAGCATGGACTTAAATCATTAATATGTGGGATAGAGCAAGGGTAGTTAGTCCCTGTGAAATACTTTCTTAATGGCTTTCCAGATGCTGCCACTCAGTTGGTAGTGTTTTTTTAAGAAAATAATTCAAAAGTTTTGAGCAATCTCAGAAAATATGTAGATTATTTTACATAGTACATAAATATTAACTAACTTATTCTGATGTTGGGCAGAGATGTGCATGGCTCTGAGATACTGTTGACAGGAGGAGGTTATACCAAAGGCACAATATTTTGAATTAGTTAAAATGCAAAAGTTTTAGAAAATAGACAGTTTATACATAGCGTGCAAAATAGGAGATTTAGTTCACTGTACTGCTTCAGTCCTATATAGTTTTATATGTGTACTGACACAATCCTGTTTGCCTAGTTTGTCTCAATTGTGCAAAGACCAGCTTTCTTCTTTTACCCTCTTTTCCACCATGGCTTTCCATAAAGAATTTTAGCTTGCATAAAAAGCAAGTTTTATGCAATCTTTCAAAAAAGATTGTAGTATATATTTTTCATATATTATTCTGACCTCGAGCTCATCGCACTTTTTCTCTCCTCTTTATTTTCCTCTCGTGGCATACATTTATAAGGCATAGTGCTTTGCTTTTCAGCAGTACCCGAGTTCAGCTCTGAGCAAGCTAGCACAGGACTGGAAGCAGTTTAAATGTCAAAGTGTGTTACTATACCTGGGGAAATGGCATCTGTTTCTCTCATCCAGAACAAAGGCTCCTAAAGCACTGTGAAAATATCTCTGTGTATTGTAAAAGTATATATAACTTTGGTTTTAGACTTCTGTAGCACATGCAAAGGGACATTTGATCATATCTTTAAAATGTTGTTCATTTTAAATGTTATTTTCTTCTTTTTCCTCCATGTGTTTTAACCTTTTTTTTCTGGGTGCTTCACTCCTTCAATGCCCATAACATTTCTTCTAATGGCTCAGGATGCTTTGAAGATGGAAGCAGGATTTGGGTGTCTTAAGTTTGTTTTAGAGTTTGGTCATAATTTACCCCAGAAGTAACTGAAAATTCAAGGAAACAGGAGGTTACAAGTTTTCCTTGTTTTCGCTTGCTAATGCAAAAGATTTCTGCAGAGGATTTTATAAGCTCTCAATTTTTTATAGTTAAAAAATAAAATATTGCACTTTGTTTACCAAAGCTTTTTTAAAAATATATTACAGAGTAAATGCTTACACCATAATCAAAATTATAAAGACTGCTAATTGTCAATTACTTGAAGTTAAAAAATAATGTTTGTTTTGGGTTTTTTTATTAGTCAGGCTTTTCCTGATTGATGCAGCAAAGGCTTATAGTTTTTTTTTTATCATTGTTTTACACTGTTAAAATGGCATTAAGATTGAGAGAATGCACAATATTTTCAGTATATGCAATAATTTGTGTAAAATGCATTACACTTTCACTGTGATTATCTCCAAATAAATATAATAAACCTAGAAAATATAGTAATACAGTTGACATTAAAAGACATGCAAGTATGTTATGCTATTAAAAACACTTAAATACATGCACCCAAGCAGCAAGTGCTTACTAGTGTATGCTGATATTTATTGTCACACCTTAAACTTAGGTGTGTTCACCTAAGTTGGCAAGAACCATTCAACATCTTTGTAGCTTTTGTAGGGCAGAGTTCAGGATGTTTGGGTGCATTAGGATATGGCAGTAGTTTTGAAAAAGCTTTTTGTTGTTGGTTGGTTTAGGTTTTGTGTTTGGTTTTTTTTTTAATATGAGGAAGAGCACCTTTCTTCTTTTCTTGATGAAGAAGGAATGTTCATTAATGGAGGAAACAAGAAGCCTTAATGCTGAAACAGTAAATATGTTCAATATATTCAAGAAAAAGTATATTCAAATAGCTAAATGCCCTAGATTTCATATATGTACATGTATATATATATACACACAGAGAAACACAACATGTGCACATATATGCACATTTTACTTTGAGAAGTTGGTTGCTTTATTTGCCATTAAGCTAATATGTAATTAATATGTAATTTGCCATGTAAGCTAATATGTAATCTTTGCAAAACATACCGTTCTGTCTAGAAGATGTCAGGACATAAGTTATAGGTTGTTTATGTATAAATCCAACTCCTTCCCTTAAAATACTATTTAAAACTAGTGTGGTATCTTTACTTGCAAAATACTGTTTCAAACTGAAACAGATCTCAAGCTATATACAGACTATAGTAACAGTTTAAAATGATACCCAAAAACGTTTCAGGTTCAGATGTACATTTTTCACTGTCCTTAATTAAAACCTTCCTATAATGCCAATTGTGATAGCATTATCACAGCACTGTAATTTTGCGTTATCACTGTTGAAGAGTTTTGTTAGTAAGTGAAATTTGGAGGATTTGACCTTTATGCCCTTTCCTGTATAATGAAAAATTTTTAATTTGCAAAACCTTTTAAAATCCTGTACAGAAGTCTTCCTCTGTGTGGTGCACCAGCATAGGAACAATGTCTGTGTGCAGTGGTCAGAGGTTCTCTGCCTTCCTTCTCCTGAATGGAGTTGACTTTATTAATCATCTTGCATAAAACAAGATTTGCTTAACAAGAGCATCCTGAAAATACCTATTCGAAGCACAGTCTGAGTTGAGCTTTGGGAAGGGAAAGTGCAGAACATCTGTGAAATGGACAGGCTAGCTCCCTGCTCTTAGAGAGGTTTTATTGTGTCTATTTCCATTAATACTCTGAGATGAACAGTTAGCTTTATGTCTCTGTAACCGCTTCAGAGGAGCGTCCAGTACTCTGCTGGGCTGCTCTTCATCTCCCTTTTATTTTCCTCCAGTTAGCAGGTAGGCATCTCGTAGCCTATGGGTTACCACTTTCTTTTCTCCCCCAGGGTTCCTCTGGGTTGCATGGGAGAAGGGAAGAGCTAGTACCTGAAAGCCTGTTCTCAGGCAGTGCTTTCCTCCTGTGCCCCTTCCTTACAAACACTCTGTTCATCCCTCCTGAGTGCTGCTTCTCTTGCAGAGAAGTTCACTGTCAGAAACTTTGGCGGTGGAAATCTAACGTTAATTGGCAGAGTCAGAACACGTAACATATGCCAGTATTTAACATCTTTGAACCAGATGTTCAGCAGAAACAGAGATTTGACATCTCTGGATATATTCCCATACCAGCCTCATCTGCAGCCTTCACTCTTCCTACTCTGAGTGACACCTCCACCCATATCTGACAAAATTCACAGCGCTCTTTCCAGATCATAGAGAGCTCCTGAGCAGATACCACACATTGGCACATGATGAGAAAGCATGAGGCTGTGTCATCGCTAAGGCAAAAGTTGCTTTTAAGGTAGGCTTCTTGAACACTGGCTCCCTTTCTTTCCTCTATACTTGAGCCACTCCAGAGTTGCCAGATATTGCTGTTACTTATTCCTATGCGCATGCCTTAAGGATTTCTCCTTGCATACTGTCTCTAGTGTTATCTATGTCCTGCCCTGTTTTCACCATACAATTTTATGGACCCAGCATATGCTTGATCATCTTACAGAAATAAAGCAATTCAGCATGGTTATGCATGATTGAAAATCTTCTTTCTCTCAATCTGAACTGTAATATTTACTGCACACCAGCTGGTACAGCTTTCCCAAGTACAGAGTGCTGCTTGGAGATAACTTCATGATATGATTCTGTAGGATACAATATATGAGAAAATAAATGGGAAACTTAATTATTTCATAAACTTGCTTATTCACATGTAGTCTTGGCAGAAACCTACTACATAGTATTCTCCTGAATTACAGGCAGCAGACTTAATGTTGCAGGGTATAACTGATGTACATTTTCAAGTGTTTGAGTATAGATATGCGCTCTGCTTTAGGAGAATTTCAAGACTGACTTAATATCATTCTGAATTTTAAAAAGCTTGTGGAGAGTGAATACCGAAGAAATGAAATTCTTTTACAACTGTAATGTAAAATTGAAATAATTGCATGTTTCTAAACATGGTCATACTTGCTTATCTCTAATTCATACCAGTCTGATTTCCCTGTGCTGCTACAAATAGTTATCTTCTACAAGTAACTAAAGTCTAGCTAGACCATTTTTAAATTATGTAAAGCTGTCTTCTGGCAGTGTTCTTTCTGGTTTTACTTTCTCAATCTACTGCTTTTCTTATGCAATGTACAGCTTCTCTTCTTTCTCTGAAAAGGTCTTGGAGCTCCTCCCAGTCCTGGGGTAGCTAGGAGAGAAGTAGAAGGTAACATAACAATTTTTGTATTCTAGAAATGGATTTCTAATTTAATACCTGAATAATATTATTGCCCTTGTGATACTAAAGGTGGTTTCATGAAGGTATTTATTGGCTAGGATCTTTTTTCTTTTATTTAATATAGTTTTCAGCCAGGCAAGTTGCTCACTGCTTTACATTGATGGTGTAAATTGTTATAGAAGGCAGTCTTAATTTATGAAAAACAAAGTGGAAGCTTAGACTGCATTAATCAAGAATGTGACTGACTTTCAGATGAAGCTGTAACTGGTGGACTGCTAGAGTAAATACTACTCCTATAACCAAATCAGGAATACAGGAAGTCTAGTTTTTCCATATAGAACTACGTCTGTTCATATATTTTGGGGAGAGAAATTTCAATTTAAATAATTTAGCCTATAATTTAATATTTTTTATAACTTCCTAAAGAGCTCAATGTACAAAATACAATGTATTTTCATTTTGGTACCTAAATGCATGTGACATACATCTATGAGAAGCATCTCTCTTGCATTATTCTAGTTGAAGTATGTGTGTATAGCACTGAATGAGTCCTGTTTTAGCCATACTAGTGGAGTCATGGTTTTGGATTTCTTCTTATTCCCTCAGGAATGTGACCCTTTGTAGAAAATACAGGTATCGCAGTGAAAGTCCTAATAGAGTCACAATCAAGATGCTCTCCTGTATACAATTAATTTTGGCTATGCTGCTGGTTCATTTTTCTAAATTGGCAAAATCACTATATGCATAGAATAGTTCAGGTTGGAAGGGACCTCTGGTGGTTATCTAGTCCAACCCCCTGATCTAAGTAGGGTAAACTGGTGCCAGCTTGTTTAGGGTATGAGTTGAATTACAGAGAACTGTATCCAGAAACCCACTCTAACCGGTTCTAAGAAAGCAGGGTTGTCTGACAACTGGAAGTCAACTTGATAAACTAAGTGTCTTATGTACCACAGAGTATTCCTTCCAGTTACTGTAACTGACATGGTGATTTTACCTTCCTGGGAAATAGGCAACAGAAACACAAGCCAGAATCGTAAACTTCTTTGCCTGTTAGAAATTGTGCACTTTTCTGAGGTAAAGGTAATTTTTTCATATCTTGCACTTCACAACTTGAATGTTGCATACAAGGTTCTCATTGGCATCAGCATGTAAATGTTGAGGTTGGTGCTGTAATATATTTATCCCATAAACAAAGAGAGTAGGTTCAGGAACTTTGGTGTAGACTCTGTAGGTTGCTGAACCATGCATAATTACAGATGTACTCTTCTGATCGCATGATTTTTTGAATCAGCATGTTACATAAATTCTCTTTGTTTTAAAGACTGCTGTTAGAATATCTGCAGAATATGCTACAAAAGAAAACAACTTCTAGCACAATTGAGAACACAGGGTACCTGTACAAGTGGGCGTCTTTAGCTTGTAACAAATAGGAGGTCATTTGACTTAATTTGTAATTAGAAGGGTCAAATTACTTCATGTGTGCCGCGGGCTAAGAGTGTCTTAGAGTATCAGCTTAGTTGATGGATAGACTTTCATAGGTAACGACTTTAAAAGAAATCACTAATGTCTTTTTGCTCCCGTTTCCATTAGTGATAATGTACCATTACTGTTTAATACCCATTTGTAGCTTATCTAACAAAGATAATCTAATTTTTTTTTCATGCTTCAAAGCACAAAAAAGCCCTGGGACACAAAGAAAAGATAACTTAGGTAATACAGATACATGCTTTGTACTAATTATAATACAGAAATAAATTGATTTTGAAATATATTCTAAGTCAGTGATCTCTAATATCTGTTCCAGTTCGTAATCAGCCTCCACCTTCAACTGGAATTTCAAGCACAGGAACTGCTGGATATGGTACAACCAGGCCGGTAGGTGTTCTGTCTTAAAATAATTTTCTTCCTAAGTTTCTACAGTTTATTACAGTGGCAGTGGGTTTCTTTAAGTTGTAACAGATGTAAGAAAACTGCAAAATTTACTAGTCATTTTACAGCTTATATGATGTAATTCCCACAGCAATTCTTGTCGCCTAAAAACATTTTAGAATATATATATTGGACATAACTTTATTAATAGTTTTGCACTCTTTGCAGTCACTTCATAGGCTCCCAAATAATACAATATTTTATGTCTACTTTCAAATAACTGCAACGTTATTCTTTTTATTATATGTTCCTGTTGACTATGTTGGTGATTTGGTATGATAACACGTGTTATCTTCTGTGCTGAAATGTATGTCCTGATGGCAGTGAATTGCTTGCAGGCAGTTAATGTATTATATTGCTGATAAATAGGCAGTTGGTGTATTATATTGCTGATTACTTGATGTGTAATGGAATTTTGTACCTTGTTTTAAAAAACAATTTTGATAAGGTCTTCATATAAAAGTGAAACATTCAACTGCTTCAACAAACCTTTGTTCTGCGTTTCATTCTTTATTTGTGGAACTGAGCTGAAGGAACTGAATGAAGGATTTATGGGCACTTGAATGCTTCACCACAAGCAAGAAATTGAGAGATGAGAGAGATCTGCCTTTTTTCTCTTAGTAGCAGCAAATAGGAGACTTGCATTAAGGAAGGAGAAAGTGGTTTAATAGCTATAGGTCTTCTTAAAGAATTACTAAGAAATGGTATTGCTTGTTAATTGATAATTCTTCAGACTCTGCAGCATATTTCTGAGAGAATTTTTGCAGCAGCATGAAGGATTTGTCATTCTATATCTACATCAGAGCCACAGTATTTGTGTTCACTTTGTTCCCTCTGTTGTGGCATTTCCAGGCTCTTTAACTTAAATCATACCTCTTTGTACCTGGACATCTCATAGACTAAAAGTAGCAAAAGTTGTCTCTTTCTTGCCAGTTTCTTGTTCTTTAGGGAATTTTGTTTTCCTTGTCTAAGGCATTTCACTCTTCTCATTGGGATAATGTTCACAGTGTCACTGACAGGATGCAGAACACAGATAGGAGTCTTAAGTAAGGCTAAGAAGCATTCTGCTTGCATCAGTATCAGTGGGATAGATATTGATGAGATTTCTGAAATATCTACAAATGTGGCAGCTCTTCTTTAATGGTATATCATTCTTTCAGGTAAAGTGATAGACCAGTTGTTGCAAATGACAAAGAGAGAGTGTGTGAAGAAACCATTGAAATAAAGATGCAGTTAACCACAAGAGTTTAAGTTAAATCCATAGAAATTTGTTTTATAAAAGGTTGTAGAGTCCTTTTCCACCTTTGAAATGAGCAAGAAAAAAAGAAGAGCACCGCCAGCTGTGCAGAGATATTAGAGTTCTTGTAGAGTTCAAAGGATTGTACCTTACTGCTAGTCCTATTTCTTTTGTACTCTTCTACAGTACTGAAACTACTGAAAATTACTGTTGAAAACCAACATTGAAATAACTTTTTGTTGATCCCTTTTTCTCAAGGAGATTGATTCTCACAGTGAACAGTCTTGATCTTTGCACTTTTTTTGTTATTTTCCCAGAAATGTGAAATGCCCTCTTCTAAAATTTGGGTACGGAATATCTGGTAAACACAGTAAAGAATGTATTCATTTATCACGATGTGCCTTTTTTGTTTGTTTGTTTTGGGTTGGGTTTTTTTTTTCTTTTGTTGTTTTTTTTTATTTTTGTGAACTGAAGCCAGCACAGGACTTGCCATTTCTAAATCAAAATAATTCAATAAAAAAAATCTGGTGTACAGAAGAGACTCCACGAGTATTTTGGAACTGGCATAAGTGCAAGAATTTTTGTTGATATGAACAAGATAGGGGAAAAAAAAAGGTATTGTTCTCTTGTGCTATGTTTCTCATCACCCAGGCTGGACTACAGTTAGAGCAGCTTATCTGTTTCCAGAAAGGACCATGGTACTGCAATTGCCAGCATAATCTAATAAGACAAAGCTGACTGCGTCATTTCTTTTGCAAATGTTGGGATTTTTTTTTAAAGAAAAAACCCAAACCATCAAAATCATCAACCAAACCCAATCAAAAACATCTCTTAAGATCTGCTTGGCTTTTCAAGCCTTAGCTCAACCTTTGTTTGCATTTCCTAACTGACGTTGCTGCTTTGTTTTTTCTCGGGTTGTTTTTTGGGCAGCATTTCAAGGATTTCAGGACCAGGGACAGTAGCCACGGCAGCCACTGCTTCCCACTGAGTGGTCCTGAGGATTAGTTTAGAATTCCTTTCTCTTTCTTTTACCTTCCTTTTTGATATTTGTTTCTTAAAAAAAAAAAATACATTTTGGTATTTAATTCAATCATCCTGTTTCCCACTCTTGGAACATTCAAAGGAATGACAAAATGCATGTTGGCAATTAAAGGAAAGACAGATATTTCAGAGGTTAGGCGATTTGAAGTGTTTAGAAAGTTGTTAAAGGGACTCAGCCAAGCATAATGCATCAGATGGTATATAGAGTCTTCAAACTAGAATACATATATATAGTAAAAGCAAGATCAAGGATGACACTTGCTTTGTAGTGGTGAAGTTTCTTTCCTTGTTTTTAAATCATGTTTGTGTAGAGAGTAGTGTTTGCTCTGAAAACCATTTTTAGAACATCCACTGTTCGTAAGATTTTGTCAGGATACAGCAAGTACACAAAATTAGAGCGGAAACAAATCTTAAAAACTATCTTGCCTCATTATCTTTTTGTTGTTGTTGTTTTGTTGCTTTTTTCCCCCTGAAATCTAGCATTTTTATTCTGATGCTTTATATTCAGCTTTTGAGTGTGTTGTTTGTAATTTACTCAGCTTCAGTTGTAATCTAGAATAGTGTTCTATTTTTCTTTAAATACTGATGTACACTTTTAAATTTTGTTTCATGAGAGCAATTCTCTTCCCAGCATACTCACGTCTATTCCAACAAGTTTGGGAAGATTGCAGCCTTCAGATGATACAGAATGTATGTTTTATTAATCCTGTTTGCTGAGGAAGAGGAATAACTGCCTAACAATTAGCAAACAGAAGTTTCAGAGAAAAGAACTAACCGTGGTCTTTTATGCATATCTTGGACTTCCACTATATAAAAGTGACTGTAGCTTTTGTTTGCAAATGTCAGGCTATAACTATAGCTTAAAAGTTAGATGGTGTCTATAATCCACATTGAAGGCTGGGTTATCAACATGTCCTTAGAATTATCTTTAGATAAACTAGTTGTTGTTGTTGTTCTTGTTGCTTACAACTCACAGACATAGGTAAAATTAATTTATTAATACTAAGAAAATAGTAAGTGCTTCTAGCATTGGTTCACGGGTAAATATTTATATAAAGTTGAAGACTGCTGTAAAAATCCTTTACTTTGAATTGAGATAATACTCTTTTGAGAATATATTCTTCATTTTAATATGTGCCTAAAAATTAGTTCAGCACTGTTACCAAAGAATTTATTTTTCACAGAGTCCTAATTATCCTGAAGCATTTAGCAGTAAATGACTACAGATCCAAAGTAGAACTAAAATACTTTCTTTTTACTGATTATTATGTCAGACTGTTCCACCTCGAGCTGGAGTTATTAGTGCACCACAAAGCCATGCCCGTCCCTCTGGGGGAAGACAGGTACCTGAAACTCAGACTAAACCAGCTGAACCACCAAGGGGTAAGTTTACTTCAGAAGTTAAATATAAATGTTACTATTCAGTCAAGAGGTACTGTCTGTAGTTTGAATGCTTTCTTTTCAATAGATGTCTTTGTTTTCACTAGAAATTAAGGTTGTCAAATGTCATAACATTGGGAGTTTCTGTTAACCATCCACAAGTATTGTAAAACCTTATCAGATAATAGGCAGCAGTCAGATGAGGTCTAGACCCATAGATTTCTTGCTATTGAGAGAAACTTTGATCAGACTGCTGTCTTTTGGTCTAAGCACATTGGTGTGTCCTACTATGTGTGCTGATTGCTCGACCGTTCTGTAATCATAATATTCGGAATAATATTTATGTTTAACTCTCAAAGCCACTTCCTAAACTTAAAGGGATTTTTCAATTATGGTAGTATAAAAATATGCATTTTATAATAGTGATTTCCAAAATCCTTTTAAATACAACTGAAGTACATTTAAGAATGACATGGTTTCTGGTTCTCTATCTTGTATCAGTGGCAATAATTTTTAATGGAGATATGCTGAACTTTTGATGACTTTTAATCTAGCTGCCATGAACACCTGCTGTTCTTACAGCTCTTTCTTCTGCAGTTCTGGTGCTTCCACGGTAACGTGTTCTCATTCATGGCATTCTTAGCATTTCTGTTACAATTCTCTACAATAAAAATCACTGCAAATATACTTGCAGGCTCACCGTTGCTTCCTGAACCACTAAAGCCTCAGGCTGCTGGACCTGCTCAGCCCACCACTCAGCCACCGCCTGCGCTAAGGATGCAGGAGCCTCTGACACCTGTGGCATCACATCCATCTCAGACAAGTGCCCCACAAGGTCTGGAACCCCCACAACCACCTCCTCGCAGCCGATCATCTCACAGTTTGCCTTCTGAATCTGCTCCTTCTCATCAACAAGTAAGTAAAAAAAACCTTGTACATATGTTTTTTCATTGTGTAAATTAACACAGCTCATACTGAATGCTGTAGATTTGTGAGAAAAGCCTAAAGCAAGCAAATGAATGAAAATAAAGGTCAAAAGACTGGATTCAAAGATCATCAGGGTCTAGTAAGATAATATTTAATTGCTTATGTATTGCCTATGAATAACTAACATCTTAAATATACTTAACATTTAACTTAAGATTTCTTATGACAGACTTAAAACTTATGGACAGCTCGTTCTTGACATTATGATGTAATTTGACAACTATGTGGAAAAATACTCAATCTACGAAATCTAATTTTATAATGACTCATGCATGACTTAAACTTCTAGTAACTAGCTAACACAGGTTTTGAATATAAAGTAAGCTTTACAGATTGCATGATATAGTGCTTCATGTTGATTATAATAATTGCAGGAAGACAATACTGATATATAGGCAATAGAAATATATTTCTCCCTATTCCACAGTGCCAATTAAAATGTAAAATCATATCTGAATAATTTGAAAATTTAATACAGTAATATTAATATTCTGTTCTATGGGACCACTTACAGTGTTATTAAAAAAAACAAACAACATTTTTCTAGAGTTTCTTTCTACTCTTTAAAAAAATGCAGAAATAAGTTTTCAGTGTTGTTTGTATATACATAAGGCTAAACATCTTCACTAAAGGCCAGTGCTGTTAGTTTTTACAGTTTTTTATCAGGCGCTAGGACAGATAATAATGCTACTGGAGGAAAAGCACAAATTTATTGAAGATGATGGATTTGTGTCCACTTTTTACCAAGAGTAAATTTGTGGTTTTGTTTTCTGGTGTTTGGGGTTTTCTTAAACATAAACTCACCTGTGGATATTTACAACTATGTAAATGTTCATCAGTATTTTAGATTTTACCTTATCTCTTCATCTGAAGACCACTTTCACTAAAGCAGTTAGTTAATACCTCTTTTGTACACAATGAAGCAGCCAAATTCAGTCCTCGGTGAGCTGATTTTGAATTCTAATTGAAAAATCTTTAAATGCTCTTCTTTTCTTTCTGCTGAACCTCTCTGCCTGTTAACTTTTTTTTTTTCATTTTTGAGACTTAAGCCAAAAAACGGGATATTTTTGAATATATAGGTATAGGTATTTTGAATATATAGGTAGGATATCAGGACTTCTGTAGTCTGTTACAAAGTATGAAGTGATGCCAGAGAATATACATGGTGGCATAAGTTACTTGAGAATGTACCAATTTTGTGATTAGAAATGGGTTGCATTGTGCCACTCTTGAAAGTCTTACTTTCTTACTTATTTACTTTCTTCCTACCTTCTAAATGTAGTTTTATCACTGTAAAAGAGGTGCGAGCAGTTCTTTCAAAATTATTACAAAAATTACATTTCTCTGTACGTATACACAGCAATCACAAATATGGTTAAGAATACAGTAAACAGGTTTTTTTTCTGAACTGCGTAATGCTGTGACTATATTGTTAACAATATCCAAACCAGGTAGTTTAAGACTAGTTCAGGGAGCCATAATTTTCTCTGCAATCAGATTTCTTTGATTAATGCAGGCTGTGCAATCACAGGGAAGGCTCACTTTGAGCTTCATGATTGTCTCCAGCTTAGGTTTTTTATTTCTGTTTTTCTGATTGCGGTTTTTTGGTTTGGGTTGGGTTGGGGTCTTTTGTTTAGTTTAGTTAAATGATGTTTATTTCATTTCTTGATTATCATTTGTAAATATGAAGTTTTCTGAGAAAAGGTCTTTAAATAAATACAAATTCTTTTGGGAGGTAGGTTTCCAAGCCCAACTTTTATTCAAAGCCTGATTGTGATATTTAAGAACGTAAGTCTCTCCTTGTAAAACTAATTGCTTGCCTACAGTGGGACTATTCAGGACTCTATGGACGACCAAGCAATACATCAAACCAGAAAAGCAGTTATTGTAAATAAATTTTATTTATTGTAAATAAAGGAGATTTTGGGTTTTGATTGAATGAGAAGTCTTACGGTTTTTTCAGCTTGAAAAATTATTACTATAGATGAGTGATTATACCAACACAGTTCCTGGAATGAGGGCTATAATGCTTTTCATGTTAATAGCTGGTTAGAATTAGACAGTCAATAATCAAATTCTTACACTCAGTATTAAAAAAAATAGCACTGTCAGCTGCACAATGAATGAATGTCTGGAAATAACATTAGAATTGGCTTGAGATGGTGATTTTTTTTTTTTTCTTAATGGCACAGCTTATAAATCTTGCAATAGAATACAACAGAAATTTAGAATTTAGTATAGTGTGTATTAAGTATTTTTGGTTTGCATTCATATGTCAAAAATGGCTTTGTGAAATCTTAAAGTATTGTTAATATGAGGTTGCTTTGTTACTTGGATTTTCTTCCTAATTTTCTTTCCTTTGATGTCTGTTTCTCTTTCACAAGCAGGAGCAACCATCAGGGTAACAGGTACCTGACTATTTACCAATCTTGTATGTGGTTTCCATCTATTCAAGCAGAGAAGATGTATGAATCTTGTTTTCATACATCTGCAGTCTCATCCACATTAAAAATCACCTGTTCGCATTAATGAATTGACAGTCATTTCATAGTTTGCTTTTTCCTTTCATAATCCAATTAAAATTAATACTGTATTTATTAGCACCATAGGAAATATTTTTCTTCATCATCTTTTATGAAACAATTGGAACCTCATGTATGTTGCTTAGTCACTGCTGAATTTCCTAGTCTTGGTCTATTTGGAAAGAAATCAGTAGTGTTGGAGTTAACATTTCTTTTTAACACAAATAAATCCTGATGAAATTGCACTACCAATGTTTTTTCAAAATTAAAACCATATCTCACATTTCTCAAAGAACAGAGAACTTACTATTACCCAAAGTAAAATATCCTGTTTGTTACAATTTTAAAAGCATTTGGTTCCAGTATTATTCAGAGCAAATTTTTACTTACAGTAAAGAGCAATTGAGCAATTGGGATTCATAGTTTCTTTGGGATCTTGTATTTTTGATTACTTGGTTAATGAACACAGGACTTAAGCAGCTCGTGCCAAGCTGCATTTGATTTATATTCTTTCTACAGTTCAATTTTTCACATTTCTCCTTAATGCCTTTGTTTTAATATAATTTTCCCAAACACTTACTATATACTTATAAACACACCAATATTGAACTATTTATGATTTGTTAACATTAGGCCTCATTTGTTTTAGAAACTGATGGAATAGTATGAGGGGTACATGCAGCAGACATTTTTGTTTCAAAAAAACCCACCAGAGCAAATGCATTGTTGTCCACATACTTCATTTCTCCTGCCAATCAATTCAAGATACAACTGCAATTTTTTAAAAGAAATTGTTTTGCTGGATACAGTGGGAAGAACTTGTAATAGTCTTATTTTTACTGAGAATCTCTAAAACCTGTAGACTAATTTTGCACTGCTGCTTAAGCAGTGGTTATGTGGAGACATGCTTCAAACTATGTACAATAAATGCAGTCAAAACAAGACATTTAAAGATTGAAGTTAGGCTATAATAATATTGTATTTTAGTTGATAGTTTTAGCTAGCATCCTAGTTAAACAAAACATTAGTTAACAGAATTTTCACGCTAAATACCCAAACTAACTGGGTATATTAAGGTGATGTGTTAAACTGCCAAATGTGCTTGTGAAATCTGAATTCTCAAAAGCTGTTTTAACTTAAGCGTAATTCTTTGCATTCGTTTGATGAGGGGAAGCTCCAAACTCTGTTCTGTCAGTGTGATGACCTGAACAAAGGTAGATAGTCTACCTCTTTGGACAGTTGTTATGAGGTATAAAAGCTGCACTGTTGTTTGAAGAAATGTATAAAAACAGGAATATTCTGTTTTTAAAAAAGATGAGAAGTCTGTGGAGAAAACTCTTGTCTTCCCTATTTAGTATTATTCTAAACAATGATAACTTGCCATTTTAAAATATTACAAGCTGATAATGGGACCTTCACATGTCAGGAAGCACTGGAGATGCCTATGGGTGCATATATCTACATAGAAATGTCTGAAGTGCATATACTAATTACACTAATTTTTCCTTTCATTGTGATGCTTAAATATTGCTTGTAACATCAGCGTCATAAACTCTTAAACAATGAAACCTAGAGCTTTTTATTTCATATTTGTGCCGGGTTATCACTTGTTTAGAATACAGCATCATTTCCCAAGTTTCTTCAGGTTTTTCTTACACAAGTGCTTTTGGCTAGGATTCTGACCTGCATGAAATAGATTCAAGCTGCTTCAACCAAGAAGGGAGAAAATTGTGTTTAATAGCTAATAGGCTTTTCTCCAGGAAAGAGGTTAAGGGTTATTGTTTTCCAGAAAAGAAGCAATCAGCCTATACAAGTGCATTGTGCAAGTTACAACCAAATTGGCCTGGAGTTTTAGTTTAAGCCCAAGAGCTTCTCTCTTTGCATAGAAGTGTAAGAAATGAGGAGTGAATACTACTCTTAAAACAGCCAGCCCCGTGGTGACTAAACATCTTGTTCTCTTTCCAGATTAAAACAAACGGAACACACGGCACTAAACCTGAACCGCAGTTAAACAGTGACCCTTTTGAAGATTTGTCATTTAAGCTGCTTGTGTCCAAGATGCAGACGTCTGTTCGAACATCACCCGTAACGACTTTAAACCAAAAGGAGTTGATACAGTTGCCCTCAGCAACACAAAGAAAAGCTGAGACTTTGAATACTGTAAATTGCATGCCAGCAATGCCTCCTATTCCATCCTTTAACGCTATGTCCCGGGAACATAAGCGCAGCTCTCCAAATCCATTTCTTGCTGGACTGAACTGCACAAATCCATTCACTGAAAGAACTCTGAATGCTGGAAACCCATTCAGAACGGAGACGCCAGAGTCTGAAATAACTTCACATTTCCTAGAAGGACATGCCGCTTTCAAGCCTTTCCCTTCCCTAAATCCCCCCAGCTGTAACACGAGCAAGCCTGCATTTTCTGTTGATGCGTCTGAAAACACTTTTTGCTTGCGAAGTAAATCTGTCATGGTAAAAACCATACCGCCAAAAGGATGGGTAACGTTTGATGACGACGAGGAGAATTTCAACGTAAAGCTAAAGCCATCTAAAAGTGTTCCAGATTTTAAGCAAATCAGTTCCAGGAAGTCAGCTGGATCTCCAGATTTGCTGGGCACTGAACAAAATACTTTTCTTGGTTCAGACTTTAACTTTGATAATGACTGGAATAAAAGTTCTACTGATTGCTTCTATACAATGCCAGCAAGAAGACCACCTGCACCTCCTATACCATCAAGAATAACCAGCAACAGATCCCCCGCTGATCCTTTCACTTCTTTGGCACCTAAGGTGTCACCAACACAAGATTTTACAGCAAGATAGATGTTCAAAAATATACGAGGTTATATTTGTTGCTGCATTTATCCAGTAGAATAATTGGGCATTTGAGATTATTCTTTGTGCAATAATTAATTGTCAAATGCACTGAAATTTAACTCTACTCATAAACAGCCACTATTGTTTGTGTATAAATTTTGAATATGTATATATGGTAGAGCACAAAAAAATTATCTGAAATTTATTAAAATCCCGATGTAACAGTATTTGAATAGACAGAGAAAAGAAGGATGAGTTACTAATCTCATTAAAATATCCCAATCCTGGAAATAGATTTGCTTAGGGAGCTCTCATGTATGTTCCCCTTCGTGGAATTTCAAAACAAGAGGCTCCCTGCTGGTAGCCTCCCCACTCCCTTTTTACTGTTTTGTTGATTGATATTTATAAGTATTTACCAAAGAGCTGCCAAAGTTTTCTGAGATTTGAATGTTGACAAGTATTGTTTAGAAGTTGTTTAATTTATAACAGAGGCTATGGATATTTGTAAGGCTTATATATGAACTTGAGGCACAACAAAATTTCAAGACACAAACAAAACCTTGCGTATTAATATATTCAGTATTTGACTTTGATTTTCTGTGTCAGTACATTTCAGCTTTTAAATCTTATTGTGGCATATACTCACTAGCATTACTTCAGAGTAATTGTTCCATATCATCCAGTTATGCATTACTATTTTAAAGGTACACTTTTTCCACAGATTAAAAACAACTGATGTAACAAATTTTCACTCATCCTTTACCAGTTGCAGACAACGTTACCTGAGCCTGGCTTGTCCCCGTGTCCCCTTTTGCAGGGGACAGAAGGGCTTTCTTGCCCTGTAGAAAGAGCTGAGCGAGGGAATCAGTAGCCACGTTACAACATCAAGAGAAGGAGAAAGTCACCTGATGTGACTGGGGTGCCTGCTCAGCATCCTCCCCATCTAGTAGACTAGTTGTTAAAATGTTACTTTCAGAGTAAATGGGAGAACAGTAATTCTCTGAGCTGAACAATACGATTCTGTTGCTTTTGCAGTTAAAACCGAGTGACTCTTCCTCGCCCCGTGGTGCTGCCTTGAGGCTAGTGAAGGCTAACTCACACTTCTACATATTATGCTATAAAACCACAACTCCTTATGCTTTTATGATTTTTCTAAAACTCACATGAAATTACATAAAATACAATATGGTGTTATCTTGAGGCACTTTAAAATAACTGATTTCCTTAGCTCCACTTATGTATGCTATGAAACCCTGCAGTTCTCCTTCAAATTGGCAGCCTCTCCAGACATCATTTCTATAGGCAGCTGCACACTCTCTGAACGTGTCACCACGTTGTCACCTCTTGGGGGACTGCAGATACATCCCTACACACATGTTGCAAACAAACTCCACTGGTTTGGCAACACCAGGGACTGCAACGCAGCACACTGGTGTTCTGTTTCTAGTAGGGTACTCCTTTTTAAACTCCCAAATGCTATCGAAACATTATTTATTAAATAACCCACTTCCTTTAAATGGGATATGGCTGCAGTTGGATAGAGGAGTGGCGACAGCGAGTTTTATATCCTGCTTTTTTTTGGTTTTTTTCTCCCCTTCAGGTCATGACACAGCACTTGTACATTTCAAACAGCCATGGTACTATCCGCTTCGTGCTTCGGTGCGTGAATTACCTTGTTTTAAACTGTTGCTCTTACACATCTGTGTGATCGGTGTTTCGGTATATTCTTACATTAGCAAAACAAACTGGGGGAGGGGGGGAGGGAGGGGAAGGGGGATTTTTTTTTTTGGCTAGTGGGAGTTAACGTGATAAAGATGTTCTTTGTTGAATATTTAATTCCAGTGATTAAAAAATTACTGTCTAAAACGTACCTGGTATACAGCACCTCTGCAACTTGATGGGATTACGGCAAATTACTGCAAAGATGACAGGCAACGTTCCAACCCGCCGTAGTGTGTATTCCTATCCCTCTAGCTAACCGCTGTGACGTGTATTAACGGGAATAATCACTGGCAGAACTTCTGAAAATACAAAGAATTAAAATTAGAATCGCTCGACGCCTTTTTTTTTTTTTTTTTCCTGAATTCTGTGTTCCCTGTGGTAGGCGGCTCTGTGAAAACGTGACGATTTTCTCGCTTCGTGGCGCACAGGCACCCACTCCCTACCCCTACCCCCACCCCGTGTGTCCGTCTGGCTGGCTGTCCGTCCCGCAGCTCCTCGGCCCCCCGCCCTCCCCCCGCGGCGCACGACGTTCCTCACCGGCCCTGCGGAAGGCGGCGGTGTATTCATGAAATAAACGTACCTGCCCTTAAAAAGTTTTAGCTTTTTTTTTTTTTTTTTTTTGACTCTCTTTGTCTCTCGGGGGACGCCCCGCCACCTGCCCTCCCCCCACGCCCCAACCGCGGCAGCGCCGCCGGGACGGGTGGCGCGGGCCCTTTAAGCGTCTCTGATGACGTACGGCGGGAGGGGCGGAAGCGGAAGCGGCGGCGGAGGGGGCCGGCGCCGGGCGGGCGGTGCGGCCGCTGGGGGCTCCGCGGGGCTGACGAGGGGCGGGCGGCTGCGAGGGGCGAGCCCTCAGGGTGTCCGGGAAGCGCCAGACGCCGCCTTTCCCCTCTCCCTCCTCCTCCTCCGGTATCCAGGGACGCGGAGCGGTTGCTGTGGGAGCGTAACGGCCTCCGCCGGCCCCGGCCTCACGATGGTGCGGCTGCACGTGAAGCGCGGCGACGAGAGCCAGTTCCTGCTGGAGGCGGCCGGCGGCTCCCGCCTGGCCGAGCTGGCGCCCCTCGTCGCCCGCATCTACAACGGGAGGCTGAAGGTGCAGCGCCTCTGCTCAGGTACCAGCCGGCGGGCGCCGGCTTCTCCCCCTAGGCCGGAGCGGGCTCGCCGCCCGGCCGGGCCTGGCAGCACTCCCCGCGTTGAGGCGGGCGGCCTGCGGAGCAGCGGTATCCCGGCGGCCCCGCTCCGTCCCCTGGGTGTCTGCGCTCCGCTGGCTGGCGGAGCGGGAGGGGAGGGGCGGCGCTGGGAGGTCACTCGGCCGCAGTCTGGCAGGAGTGAAGAGGTACCTTTCAAATCCGAGCTTAGAAGCAGGCGAGCCGTCCTCCCCGCAATCAAAGAGAACAGCGAATACACACCAAAACACGCCAAACCGTGTGTAAATTACCACCTTCTGGTCTTTTAGTAGTCCTTATTTTTTTGGAGAACGTACAGCTCCCAGCTTCCCACAGTGTGTGGCTGAAAAATCATCTACTGCGTGACTGAACTGCAGCGTGTCCTCTCCCGTAGCTGCTGCATAAACCCTTCGTGACCATTCTCATGTACCCTGTGTATGAATGAAGCTCTCGTGTGCTTGGTGCCGTGTGATGGAGAGGCACTGGATGTGTCTAAATTAGTGCTTTTAGTTCAATTCGGGAGGTGGCTTTTGAAAAACATGAAATGTTTACAGTTTATGCCGATATGCTCCAGGCTGCAAATATGTATGTAGCGTTATGAGGCCGTACTGAGGCTAATCTGAAATTAAAAAACCCCCCAAACGCAGACACTTTGGTTACTCTATTTTCAGCCCTCGCTCTTTCTACAGAACTGCTGCTGTTGCTCCACAGTAATTGCTAATTTAGTCTTGGCCATTATGTTTCCACGTGGGTGCTTATATTCTCAGCCACAACAGAATTGCCATTTCTTGGGACTTAGGGTGCTTGTGGTGAGAGCGATGTGCTTTAATTAATACAGTGATGGCAAAGAGGCTGGAAGGCTTTCAAGGAAAGGATGCTATGAAGTGGACTGGCAGCTGGATAAACTGTTCTGGGGGGGGGGGAAAAGTAGAAACTGTGGCTTGCAGGCCGTGGATCAGATGCTGTAGGCTAAATAACAGGGGTAGGAAAGTGTATCCACAACCTGCCGGTTGTCACTGCACGAGACCGTGCATCAGTAACCAGCATTTACACCTCTCTGTTGTCTCAGAATTATCCTGGTCTGTTGCTACTTGATTAGACCTAAATTACTATAGACACTTGTCTTTATTTTTTATTTCATACAGTGTGTGGATCTGACCCTTTGGGTAAGATGTGGTATGGACAAAGCTTTAAGTAGTTACGTGTTTTCTGAACTGCAAATAAATTAATTGCTGCATAAGAATAAAATGGTTTTTTCCATTTTTAAACAAAAGTCTACTTTCCCAAAAGTACTTAGAAAAAGGAATGTGCGGTCAGTTAAAGCTGACTAAGGAAATAAATTTTACAAAAAAGTTTATGGCCAGTGAGTATCATCTAGGTTTGCATACGTGCACTCTGTCATTTGCTACATTGTTTCATATATTTATGGAATGTGTAAATTGTAACGGAATTACAGCGTATATCTCTATATATGTGTGTTTATATACCTTATTGTTTATATTCCATATACTTATCTCTTTAAAAGCTGAAAGCTAGGAGTAAGTTTTTCCCTGCATGTATGTATGTGAAAGGCTTTTGTAAATGTTACGCTTTCAGTAACACAAAATTTTAATCTTGCTCTCTAAACGCTTTAAAGAGATGGAGGAGCTGGCAGAGCATGGTATTTTCTTGCCTTATAATATGCAAGGACTGACAGATGAGCAAATCGAAGAACTGAAGTTAAAGGATGAGTGGGCAGAAAAGTGTGTACCAAGTGGTGGAAGTGTCTTCAAGAAAGATGAAATTGGGCGAAGAAATGGACACGGTAAATCTATTGTAAACATTTGTTTCTTTCTCTGCAGATACAGTAGGTCAGCTAAACTATCAGTTTACATAATTCTTCTGTCTTGTGTTAGGGTGTGATGTAATGGTGATTTAAACCCAAAATAGTAGTATATCTCTTCAGTACATATGCCGTTTAGCTTTGCAACTGTAGTACTTGAAAGTAAACTCCAAAGAGAAGTAAACAATTATCAGAAGCAACTTTGACTGTTTCCCTTTAATTTATTCTCCATTTGTAAATGTATACATGTGTACTATTTTTCTCCAGCTGCTCCAAGACACGTTAACAGATTGTTTTTGTGGTATTTCTCCTTTCTCCTCATTCCCTGTGACTCAGACTTACTGAACTCACTCCTGTCGCCTTTTCCTTCTGCAATCCAGCCAAGTGGTTTTGCATTAGCACTTGGTACGTGTGTGGAGCCCCGCTCCTTACAGTGAAGAGCACGAAGACTGATTGCCCAGCAAAGACCCTGATTGTCTTCTTGCTGTCTGTCCTTGTAGTCCTGACACCATGGCGGCCCTTGTTGGGTCAGCAGCACTTTAGACGTTGATTGCAGGGCAGCTCAGTTAAGGAGGAATCTTTGAATAATTTCATCTTAACTTGCCACACACAAACAGCTTACTCAAAGTGTCTAACACAACACATTGCCCAATAAAATTGAACCCCTACTGAACTTGATCAAGAGTTTATATTGTAGCTAAATATTTTCTCTCCTAATGTTGTTCCCAGTGTCTCCTAGGTAGGCATGCAGACAAAATCTCTCTTGTCTGGCATGGTTGTGACCAGTGTTGGGCCTTGTAGTAAAAATTTGCAAACCACTTTAACATAAGGACAGTACCACTTGTAGTTGTACTTGGGCATTTGTTAGTGGGAGGACACCTTTGTAATATGAACAAAGTTATAATATTGAACAGCATGTAAATGTAGGCCAAACAAAATACCAATAAAGGATGTAAATAAATGTTCAGCTGTGAATGAGTATGGTTTTAATTGGATTTTTGTTTTTGAGGAGAGGCTTCTTATAACAAGTAAAACAGATAACTATAATATGAAATACACAATGTATTTGCAAAACTGCATTTGTTGTTAAATTGAAATTTTAATTGGAAAAAAGTCAGAAAACTCCAAACTCTTGCCCGCTTTCATGCACATCTGCCAGCACAGCCCACCAGAGTCGTGAGTACAGCATGGGAAAGAGAGTCTTGGTCTTGATGAGTATGAAATTGTGGCTGTTGCTTTCTACTTGGTACTTTTCTCCCAAATGAAGTTCTGAATACTAGTCAAATGTCTGTGTAGAAAAGTAAGTTTGGCTCACCCAGGAGAAATACTGTTTTATTTCTTAATTAGTAAGAAATATGGCAATCGACCTTCAAATGGGCAAATAAACTCCAACTTAGTAGCGTCTGTCTTACTTTGTGATTGAACAATGTTTCATTTGCTTACAATAGGGAATAACCTGGACAGGTCATTTGTTTGTTTTGTTGTGTTGTTGGTTTTTTTTTATAGCAAGTGTAGACTATTAAATATATTTCTCTTATTTTCAGCTCCAAATGAAAAAATGCAGCAAGTTATTAAGAAGACCATAGAGGAAGCCAAGGCATTAATCTCTAAGGTAAGTTTCCTGAAGTAGCATGTGTTATGTGGTTCTGTCTTAATAGGTAGTTGAGCAGCTTAAGAAAAAATAGACTTTTTTTTTTCAGTGTAAGGGCTGAGAATTTTTAAGTAGTATCATGAAGTGATGTGAATAGTCTAATAAAAGCTGACATTTCTGTTAATGATTTTCTTAATGACATTTGGCAAGCTGGTTCAACAAGTTAAGAAATCAGATACTAAGCTCCAAGTGAATGCTGGCAAACAAGACCACATTGAATGGTTAAATCACATTTATCAAAATCACATGGATTTTGTCCACAGGCTCTTAATTTGCTATTGATGCATTCTTTAGGTGAATGCTTGTCATGTTTTCTGGTGAAAAATTAACAGCATTCTGTGATGTTCCTGGAAAAAAAAAACACCTTTCGCTCATTAACATAGTCTTTTGAGTTTTATGTATAATTAATTGAAAAATATGTTCTAATCTCTTAGATTTGGACTCATGCTCCATCCCAATGAGTTTCTGTGTTTAAAGATAAGTGTGGGGTATGTCCTGGTGGCACTACGGTCTGAATTACTCAGTCTCACTTTACCAAATCTGTAGATGCCCTATATTGTGTCTCAGATTTCATATTACTTTGAAACACAAATTAAGTAGTATTTATTGTCAGATTGCTTTTTTGGGTTTTTTTTTTTGTAAACATTTGAAAGGAATTTTCTTCTCCCTACCCCTACAATTCTGGGAATTGGTATGTGTGGAACTTTAAAACAGCTTTAAACCAGTTATGCAAATAGATAATGTTACTGAATTTTTAGTGTTGCCTGTGCACTTAAATTGTCCACCTTGGCTGTTTTGTTGCTGATAAAAGTGTCATATCAGTGATTTAGAGTAAACAGCTCCATGTTTCCAAAGACCTTGTGGAGGCAAGCAGAGGAGCTGCCCTGTCACCTGGCAGCGCTTCCAGTGCACTGAGGTGCATCAAACCTTTCCTGAATTGAGGCAGGATTTCAGCCAAACATTGAGTCATAGAAAAGTCTACACAAAATGAGAGACGTTTCAGATTAAAGCTTCTGTACTCTTAAAGATTTTCTCCAGATGTACTTCTTTTTCTGTTGATTGCATCCCATCAATTCTAGTTCTATACAAGGAGGAAATTAATAATATGTAGTTTTACTTGAGTCAAAAATATCTTCAGATCTTATCTCAAATTTTCAGGTCTTCCTGGGTGAAACTTCCAACTATATGTTGTCATTGACAATAAAAAGTTGCACAATTCATAGAATCATTTAGGTTGGAAGAGACCTTTAAGATCATCAAGTCTAACCGTTAACTTAACACTACCAAGTTGCCACTACACCATGTCTCTTGGCACTACATCTACCCATCTTTTAAATACCTCCAGGGACGGTGACTCGGCCACTTCCCTGGGCAGCCCATTCCAATGCTTGATAACCCTTTCAGTGAAGAAATTTTTCCTAATATCCAATCTAAACCTCACCTGGTGGAACTTGTGGCCATGTCCTGTCACCTGTTACGTGGGAGAGAAACAGACCCCCACCTCACTACAACCTCCTGTCAGGTAGTTGTAGAGAGTGATAAGGTTTCCAAGCCCTCTCTTCTCCAAACTAAACAACCCCAGCTCCCTCAGCTGATCCTCATAAAGCTTGTTCTCCAGACCCCTCACTAGCTTTGTTCCCCTTCTCTGGACCCACTCCAGCACCTCAATGTCCTTCCTGTAGTGAGGGGCCCAAAACTGGACACAGCACTCAAGGTGGGGTTTCATCAGCACCAAATGCAGGGGGACAGTTGCTTCCCTAGTCCTGCTTAAGACACTGTTTCCAATACACGCTAGGATGCTACTGGCTGCCTTGGCCACCTGGCTGTCAACCACCACCCCCAGGTTCTGTTCTGCTGGGGTGCTCTCCAGCCACTCTCCCCCCAGCCTGTAGCACTGCATGGGGTTCAAGTTGTCACTTGGCCTCGTTGAACCTCATACAGCTGGCCTCAACCCATCGATCCAGTCTGTCCATATCCCTCTGTAGAGCCATCCTACCCCCAGTCAGATTAATGCTCCCACCCAACGTGGTGGTGTCTGCAAACTTACTGAGGGTGCACCCAGTCCCCTCTGCCAGATCATTGATAAATACATTGAAGAGAACAGGCCCCACTCCGCTGCATGCTTAGTCCAGAAATGACTGACATTCACTGGTGAATGAAGTTAAAGGATAGTTTGGGAAGCGGTTTGTTAGTTTTATTAGGTTCATCGCTTTATAATGATGAAAATTAAGAAATATACCTGTGTATTAAAATAAAAAAGGGATGATCGTCTGAGATTGAGAAACTAATTGTACTTGCTAGTTAACTAGTTTAAGAATGTCCACAAGGAGGCAATATTCTCTTACTTTTTTTTATAAGCCTTGTTACTTAAAATATTGGATCTGTTAACTTTTCTTCTGGAAGAAGAAGCAGAAACTTTTTCTTCTCTTCCAGATGCATCTTGTTTTTCCTCTATCCTTTGCAGTAGGGTTTGGAATGATGTCAAATATTTGATCTTGGAGATCTCAGAATAAGGCATGCCATATGCCAAGCTTTGCTCTTCTGCTCAAGTGCTCTGTTTTTTTCCTCAAGTTTTAGGCCCCTTCTCTAGCCCTCGCTCAGATTTTACTGGTTTGAATCTTGTTCATGAATCACAAGTACTTGGAACAAAAGACTCCCCCCATCCAATTTCTGCGGTCACAGAACCCACAGACATTTGTTACTAAATACCTCCTCTACAGTTTAGTGAAGGTTTTTATTTTATTTTTTGTCCCCTCCACTGTAAGCAAGATAAATGGAGGAGGGAAAAGTCCAATGATGTATTCAGAAGTTTACAAGCAATTGAAAAAATTTGGGCTCCTCATATCTTTGTGCAGCCGGTTAGTTTTGTAAAAATATTCTACTGTTACCTTTGAACTGCCTACAAAGCAAAGTCTTTCTGCATATTTTTTTAAAATTACCAATGATCCCTGCCTATGTTTCAGAAACAAGTTCAGGCCAACGTGTGTGTTAATATGGAGATGGTGAAAGACGCATTGGATCAGCTCCGAGGGGCCGTGATGATTGTGTATCCAATGGGGTTGCCTCCACATGACCCAATTCGGATGGAGTTTGAAGATAAGGAAGACTTGTCAGGAACTCACGTATGCAGTAATGTATTTGAATTATGTGTAGTGCCGGGGTCAAATACGTGCTATACTGTTCTATATTTTACCAATGAAAGTTGTTTTTTTTTTTCCATTCACACGACAGATATGGTTTAATATTTTTGTCTGAGAGTCTATGTAAAAGCCACAAATTAACTTAGCTTAACTAGAAATAAGATGAATTATTTCAAATGTTCCATACAAAGTTGAGTTCAGGTAGACCCATTTTAAATTGCTTGTCATTTCTTTCTAATGCCATTATTGAGAATGTATTACCCAAAGAGTTTATGTTAGATGAAGGTTGAATGGGATATGAATGAAAATGCTGTAGGTTAATATGAGAAGAAAAATGTAGCAGAAGTATAGTGTAAAATCAGGTGAATTTACTCTGGTCTTTCTGTTAAGAATTCCATAAAGATTTTTCCCAGAAAAATTTTCCTGGTTTTGAAAAAAAAATAAAAAACCAACACCTTTGTTTGTTTTTTTTTTTTGTCATAGGCTGGACTTGAAGTTATAGAAGAATCAGAAGCACAATTATGGTGGGCAGGAAAGGAGTTGAAAGAAACAAAGTTGCTTTCTGACTATGTAGGCAAAAATGAGAAAACAACCATCATTGTCAAGATACAGAAAGTAAGTATTGCTGGGAGATCTCTTTACAAGTTATTCACCTTTGGCTGTCAAATTCTCTGCAGAAGATAATTGTTTGTAGGTGTATAAAATGGATTAGATAAGTTTTGACTTGAGTGTCTTAAAACTACATCTGTTTTAATGTTTTAATTTATTATATTCTATGTTTTTCTTTAGTAATTCCTTTACCTGTCAGTTAAATACTGTAGTTGTTATTACTTGCTCCATAGCACTTTTCTGAAGTACAGCACAGAGATATTTAAAAATAGGTGAAATCCCAACTGAAAAGTTTAAAAATCCTCAACTGGCTTTTCAGTTGGCTTCAGAGCCTGAACTTATGCTCTCCCAAAGTGTTCAGTGAGAAGTTGCTGAGGGCTAGCAGGAAAAACAAGCTGCTGGGTCTGCACCACCCAGTGGCACTGTCAGCTGCAGCTCACCTAAAGTTTCCAAGCTGAACTTTTTCTAAAAGAAATGATGATGAAGCAGATAAGGCCTTCTGTACTAATTGTGAACATAGGTCTGATGAGTCATCCTCTGGAATGATGAGCTAAAATGAGGCAAAGACCTCTTGCTGCTCCTTCGTTATAGTCCTGATGCTTCAGCAAAAGTCATTAAGTGTATGGTGATGTCTGATGCAGTGGACATGTTCTTGCAATATCAGAATTAGCACCAGGCTACTGGGACTGTTGATTGTTTTTTGGACAAAGTGATTTTAGTACTAGTTGTGCTCATCTCTGGTGAGTGCCATATTCAAGGGAAGAATGTTTGGAGTTTTAGTTCATTTTCAGAGCTTTCTCAGAAGATGCTCACCATGTTCATGTCTGTGTTTGTTTCTCTGTATAAAATCACATTCAAAGAGTGGTTTTGTGAATGCCAAATGTCTCAGAGTATTTACCCATAGCTCAGAATGACTCTGGAGCCACCATGTTCTCACTTCCATGTTAGTGAGAGCTTCTCTGCCACAGAAAACATTAATGGTTACTGCAGATCTTATTATCTACAGGTGTCTGTAACAGAATTACTCAAAGAGAAGTCAAGTGATTCATGTGTTTGTCATTTAGAAGACCATAATTGCTTTCTCTCTCCTATGAAGGTGACTGAAAAATTGGGTGACAACTCAACAGCCATTGAAGTGTAGGCCCCCAGGAAAGCTGTCTTACTGTTTAACTAGTTGGTGAACCTCTTTGGAGAACACTAGTACAGTGGTTTTCTATCTGACAGGAGATGCCTGCATTCTTGTGTTGGACAGCTAATTTAAACCACCTCAGACCCTTTTTGTTTCAGAGAGAATTCACCATCTCCATTCAAACTGTTCTGTTTGCTGTTGTTGACAATAGCTGTCACCAGCTGTTTTCTACTGTGTGTATCATTTGTTCCATGAGGGTAGTTGCCTGGAAAAAAGAAAAAAGTTATTTGTAGTAACAAATAAAATTTCTTTTATTTGTAATATTTTGTAACTGCTTTCCTTCCCTGATTTACTTAGTCATATGCCATCTTGAGTCTGTATTAGCAGGGGAGCTAAAGGAGCCCATCCTGAGACATCCAGAATGGCCTTAAAACAGAGATTTATTATGTCTTTTAGAGCAGAAGTAAAATAGACTCAATCCTCTTTGCAGCTTCTATGTTGTCCACAAAAATGACAGCATGTCTCAGATGCTGAGATGAAAAAATAGTTCTCACTTGAACGCAGCAGAAGTTTCTCAACATTTATTTTCCTGTCCTGAGAGACCTTATTACATTTGAGAAATCCTATTGTCTGAAGAAAGATTTTGCTATCTTTGCGTAGCAGCTTCTCTTTTGTATTGCAAATGCCATCATAAATGAAATTTATGACTTCCCTTTCAGAAAGGACAAGGAGCTCCAGGGCGTGAACCTCTGATTAGTCATGAAGAGCAAAAACAGATGATGCTGTATTACTACAGAAAGCAGGAGGAACTTAAGGTAACAGTGTCTTTTAACTGTATGTGAGCTGTGCTGTTGTAGACACTAACTGCTGGTTAAATTCATTACTGCCTCCTTAATCTGTCCATTCTGCTTACAGAAACTGGAAGAGGATGATGACGATTCATTTCTAAATGCTGAATGGGCAGACAACCATGCTTTGAAAAGGCAATTTCATGGTGTAAAAGACATCAAATGGGGGCCAAGATGACGCTCTGCAAACACCTTCTTGCCTCTAAGCCGTTTGGTTGATACACTTGTTTGCAACGAGGAGTTGTGTGCAGTAGATTCTTCTGACAAAAGCTGAAATTGTCCCTTCTGTAGCAGGTGCCTGTTTCAGCCTTAGGTTTTCAATAAAAGTTTACATTTCGGTGTAGCTGTAGCAGCACTTATCTCTGCAAAGAATAGAATCAATCCTGTTGAAGTTTGTTATTTTATTAGAAACTTGTAATTTGAATATTGTAATATTAAACTATTTCATAGATAATATACCTAGTACATATGGACTAGAATGTTTGGTATTGTTCTGAGTGGTCTTTATACTCTCTTCCTGATTCTTGCCTTTACAGTGTGTACAAGATAATTTATTGTATAAGACATCAGTTTTCCCTGTCTAATCCAGTGAGTTAGTGATTTTTATGTGTGTGTTTGTGTTTCAACATAGCTAATTCCAAACTATCATTTTCAAATGAGTTGACCTCTTAACAATTGTTTAAAGGAAGTAATTTTATATAAATACAAATAACATGAAAACCCTTGTGGAATGCTTCATTTTCATTCTTTTAGTTTTCATTGACATTGGAAGCCAACCTAGTGGTCTCGTTCAGTTTAACAAGCTGTTAGCCAGGATGCTATGTATCAAGCATATATTTATGCTTTTATATAAAAATTGACAGAAATCTGTTTACAAAAGTAAGCATCGTTTGCAAGTAGCTTGGGTACAATGAACCCAAATTTAATAGGGCAAGATCTCTAACATGGAAGTGCTTTTAAGATTATGACTGGACTAGAAGTGTTTAGTTTCTAACAAATGAGCATTTTAAAATGAAAAATCTTGACATTTATCGGAGAGTGTTTCCACTATATGCTTCATGTTTAGGATCCTGTCACTGTTTCTAAAACGTATCATCAGTCAGTTTTGGGTTCAAGACTAACAAAGGAAATGAGAGTAGACCAACCTTTCTACGGTGTCCTTTCAAGTAATTGTAGAGAGTGATGAGGTCTCCCCTCGGCCTCCTCTTCCTCAAACATATATCCTTCAAAAAAAAGTTAAATTACTATTTATGGATTAATGACTTAACACATTAATTTCTCTCTTTTCCAGCAATGTTCTAAAATATTTGCATCCTTTTGGCAGCCAGGAAAAAATTAGCCAAGTTTATAGGTTTCTGAAGTGAGTTGTGTGGCAGCCTGGCATAGGTTGCGTCCAGGGTGAGGTTATAACCTGGTGGTTCCCAAATTAAATTCCTCAAGGGATCACTTTATTTCCTCTGCCGCTTCTAACATTTCCCGCCTCCCAAAATCTCATCTTTTCTGTTTGAGAAGCCAGTTGGGGACAGCCAACTGTGCCACATGGCTTTTATCATGCTCACCCAGGAGGGAGATTCCCGAAAGATGGACTGCCCATAAGCTACCGGAGGTGGAGATCTGCTGTGGGGATCAGGGGTTTCAACGTGACCTTACCTAGAGGCACTTATTTATTGGCACGCACTTGCCTGTTCCTTGTCATTTGAAAGTAGCTTTTTTTTTTTTTTTTTTTTTAGTTACTTTAGTTTAGTCATAACTCCATTGAGATTAGTGGCCTTGGCAGGAAGCTTCCCAGCTGTTTTGGATCAGTTATAATGAATGCTTGAAAGTATCCAAGTGAAATCCCTCTTGCAAATAGAGCTTTCATCTTAGATTAGTATTATTTCGAGGAGTTTGTTCTGTGAGCTCCCAGTCCTGTAAATAACCGAAATCAGCGTTGGCTTTTGGCCATTTGATTTAATGTCCCTGATACCAGGAAAGCACTCAATAGCAGAGGAGACAAAATGAAAATAACATGAGCAGCAGTAAAGTATCTGTACACCCCAGATCCCGCTCGTTAAAGCCCACTGCACAGCCACGACCACAAGTAACTGGTTTTCCATGACAAATCCCTGACGTGTCACTGGAGCCTTCCTCCTGGCAGAGCAATCTCTGCAGCTGCCATACGTGTCAAAGGAGCCTAAGAAGCTTTAGTGCGTTTCCAAGACTTGTTGAGAGTTAGTTTTTCATTGAAAAAAGAGACTTTTAAATTACCATTATACGGAGGACTCCAAGGTGGGCATTTGAACAGGTCCTTTGGTTATGGGGCTTACAATATTGTCATTTCCTCTCTAAAAGTGAAGGGAAATCAGGCATAGGAAGCAACGCAGAAGCAGCTCCATTTTATTCTACCTGCCTTTGACAGCTGTTCTCCGCTGTAATTGGACATTTTCTTCTTTGGCTGAAAAAACAGTCCATAGGACCAACGCTCTTCTGAGTTCTCACAACAGCTTCTGTGGATCTGCTGGCTTTGCTTGTTGTGGCTGAAGTTGAATGAACTTACTGGAGAAAGATGAAAGAGGACAGGAACAAAGCAAAGCCTATGGATATTTAAATATCTAAGGAATGTTGGAATTATGAGATAGGAATACCACACGTAGGTTTGCGAATTTGCAAAAGGGTTTTATCTTTCTTCTAAACTGTTTATTTCTGGAATTGTGATAGCAGGTGTGCCTTTCTAGAGGGAAAAATCCACTCTCTATCAAAGGACACGGAACGTTGCTAAAATGTTTACTGTGTGGCCATATCACCGTCCTGATTAATGGACATTTATATTATTGTGAGAATTGCTAACGCAATTACGGTCCTTTTGGTGCCGTTGAGGTTTCCTTGAAGAGGAGTGTGCGAGGAAGCAAGGCACGGGCACTGGGTGCTGTGCCCCTTCCCCCCTCAGAGGCTGGCTCTGCTCCCCGGGGTGCAGAACGGATCCTGCTCCCCAGGTTCTGCTCAGCCTCGAGATGCTCCACCAACGCCTGCCCCACACCTGCCATTGGGTTCTCCCGAGTTCACAAATGTATTTTCCTGTTTGGTCTCACTGTGTGAGGGTCACAGGCAAAAGCCACCGGGAGGTGGGAATTTGGCTGTTGTACTGGCAGGTCTTAGAGCAGGGTGAGCCTGATATACACGGTGTTTTAGAATACTCCAGTGACATTTCCTGATTATTTTCCCCTCTCTGTTCCCCTCTCCCCTACCCAACAAACCCTTGTGTTCAGTTGTAGGTTTTGCAAATATCAGGAGAGAACCACTGTCTGCATGGCTGTGGGATGGGGACAGCCCCTGCAGGGCTATGGGCTTGGGGCAGAGTGGCTGGAGAGCTGCCCGGCAGAACAGGACCTGGGGGTGTCCTGTTGGCTGAACATGAGCCAGCAGTGTGCCCAGGTGGCCAAGAAGGCCAACAGCATCCTGGCCTGTATCAGGAACAATGTGGTGAGTAGGATTTGGGAGGTGATCATCCCCCTGTACTCAGCACTGGTGAGGCCCCACCTCGAGTGCTGTGTCCAGTTTTGGGCCCCTCACTACAAGAAAGACACTGAGGTGCTGGAGCAGACCCAGAGAAGGACAATGAGGCTGGTGGGTGGCCTGGAGAACAAGTCTTATGAGGAGCAGCTGGGGGAAGTGGGCTTGTTTAGCCTGGAGAAGAGAAGGCTGAGGGGGAGACCTTATTGCTGTCTATAACTGGCTGAGATTGTAGGGTTTTTTTTTGTGTGTATGGTTGGACTCAGTGATCTCAGAAGTCCTTTCCAACCATGACAATTCTGTGATTCTGTGAACTACCTGAAAGGGGGTTGTAGCGAGGTTGGGGTCAGTCACTTCTCCCAAGTAACAGGTGATAGGGCAAAAGGAAACAGTCTTAAGTTACACCAGGGAAGGTTTAGATTGGAAACAAGGAAAAAACCCTTCTGAAAGGGTTATCAAGCATTAGAATGGGCTGCCTCAGGAAGTGGCTGAGTCACCATCTCTGGTGGTATTTAAAAGATGTGTGGATGTAGTGCTGAGGGACATAGGTTAGTGGTGGACTTGGTAGTGTTAGGTTAATGGTTGGACTTGATGATCTTAAAGGTCTCTTCCAACCTAAACAATTCTATGATTCCGTGGGGTGTCTATGGCGGACTGTCCTTGCTGCCAGGTGACCCTGGGCCGGGGGTGAGCTCCCTATCCCCAACTCCATGCTAGAGGTGGGGGGCCCAGTGAGCACAGGGAGCTGGAGCTGCTGGTTTTGGCAGCACTGATGTCCCACCAGGGTGCAGCCTTGCTCCTGCTCAGCACCAACAACTGTGGGAGCTGGGAGCCAGCAAAGATTTGGCCTAATGGGTCCAGAAAGCAGAAGATGCCCAGAAAGCAGAAGACGCCTGTCACCACAGGCAGCAAGGTCTTCCTGCCAGCAGATGGGAGGATTTCCCAGCTGCCAGTGACCTCCTGAGCCCATGCGCTCTGGCGTGCTGGTCTTGGACGAAGATGCAATGAATTGCATCCTCCTGCCTGGCTTTCGGTGTGTGAGTTGAGAGTCACCAAAAGCATAAGCTCACACCTTTCCTCCGGCTGTTCCATCCTTGCCCATCAAGTGTCCATCTCAGGGCACTGGGTGAGGGGGAGGCACTGGCCCCAGGGAGCCTGCAGATGATTGTCCCCTCCATGTCACCCAGCCCCGGCTGCCCACACACGCTGGGGACATGACCATGTGTCACCCAAATCCACCTGGGTGTGTGTCAAGGACCGCGTGTGTCCCCATCCCACACTCCAGTGAGTAAGGGCCGTACAGCAGCCACAGCAGGGATGTTTGAGAATGAGGAAGTTTATAGCAAAAATCGGAAATCTGGCACTTCCTTGAGGAAAAAGAAAAATGTAATGATTGTTTTATTTCAAGGGCTGTGTTTGTGAGAGCAGCTCCCGGCGAAGGCTGGGTCATACAGCCAGGCACTCACAGCCATTGCCGTGCAAGGGCCTGGGGACACCGTGGTGTAAGGGGCCTGATACTTCACAGCTCCTCTGCTTTGTCTCTCACCCAAGCGAAAACTCCTGCAGCTTAAAGATTCAACCCGTAATTGTCCCCAGAGCAGTGGTCAGCTGTGAGTCTGCAGCTCCATGCCTTCCTGGCTCTACCACCCTCAGCAGTGTCTGGTGGCCTCATTCAGAAAAGGACATTTCATCTCTTTCCTGATGAGGGATTTTTTTTTGGGAAGCCCTGTTTTAAATTTTTGCTGTGGATAGATTGGCAAAGACAGTGACCAAAAGGCTGGAGAGTGGGGGTTGCTTCAGCTCCAAAGGCTGGCTTCCAGGGGTGGTGAGAGCTGGTCATGGGCATGTGAAACAATTTAGATTGGGAGGACCTCTTGAGGGCTGCTGGTCCTACCACATGCTTGGGAGCAGGGCCTGGTTCTGAACTAGATCCAGCTTAAAAACTACATCATGTAGAACATGAGAAAACTCCTAATGCTGAAGGAAATCCCTGAAAGACTTAGTTTGCCTGGACCAGGGGTTATTGCCATGGGGCAGCCACCCAGGGGGTCCGTTGGGGTTGCAGGAGCCCCACTTCTCTTAATCTCTAAGATGGCAGCAGAGCAGGGACCACCCTCTGGTTTCAGTCACCCACTGAAACTGTGGGGTGAGGCACACCAGCAGCCAGGGTATTTTGGGCACAGGCCTGGGCACAGTTGGCATACACAGCAGAACCAAGCTGTGGTCCTTGGCAGGGTCTCCACGTTCCTTTTGAGCTCCCAAGCTGGAACCCAGCTTTCTGGTGCCCAAACCCACATCTCCTCGGAGGGCAACGGCACCACTGCTTTGGTGGGGTTTTGCAGGGCTCGCTCCAAAGCTCACTGGAGATGACCTTCATCTGCCTCACAGTGTCTGAGTGGGCTTTGGGAGCCCAACAAAACCCACTGCGGGCAATGTCACAGGTGACATGAAGTAGATACTGGCTATGGTATTTCTGCTTCTTGTTTTTTTCATTTTATGCATCCCACTAATAAGCAGTCAAATCCAATTGCTTCTTAACCATTGCTCCTGTTCCAGTAAAGCAGACCTGCCACAAGACGAGCCTAGCTCACTGCAACCACTGTTTCTCTTTAATGGGCAAATACTATGTTTTCCCAGAAAATTGTGATTTGTGTGGACGTGGGTCAGGTAAGCACATTCCCCCTTTCTGTTTTCTGTGTTGGATGCTTTTTCTGCAGAATGTGTCAATTCAGAAAGAAGGAGATAATTCAGTGTCTTTTTCTCAGATTTGTCCTTGTTTGTTTTCACTCTTCCAGACTGCTGCGAACAGTGAACATTTGGGACCGAGGTGAACCACTAATTGATAGCTTTCCCCAATTAGACTTGGAAAGTTTATGAAAGAAGTATAAAATAGCAACTCAAACTGTAAACAATTCCGTCAAGGGACCAGCTCCTGAGTGAAGCTTGACCTCCCAGTGTGGAACAAAAGCTGCTTTCCCTGCCCTAGCGAGTTCCTCCTGGTGCTGGGGCTCACAGCAGGACTTTGCCATCACGTTTCAGGATACATTTACATAGTCATGCATTATATATATATTTTTTTTTCCTCAAAACATATTTGCAGAGGCTGCGAAATGCTCCACATTGGGAAGCAGGTTCTTCTCTAGCACCCATGGAAATCTTCTACTGCTCACCAGCAGTAGAAATCTTCTACTGCCCATCTGTGGTGACAAGCAGGGAGGAAAATCAGGAGGGAATAGGTCTGTTAAGTCATTTACAGGCAAATATGCAAAGGTAACAGAAAAATAAATTGCTAATCTTCACTGTAATACAAAGTTGTTTTTTTTCTTCCAGGATTGAAGAAGTAGATGAGAGAACTGAGAGTTGGGAAAAGTGAAGTATTTTGCAGCTTTGCTCCAAGGAAAGGAGTAACCTCTAAGTTACAGGCTGGTTTCTGGTGAGCTGCTGCCACTTTGGTTGCTTCTTCCCCAGGAATGAGCACTTCTGTTTTCAGCTGGGTTCCCCAAAGCAAGGCTATCAAATGGAAGCTGTGCATGCATCAAGTGAACAAAACAGGGAAAGGACCTGTGGTGCCCAGTAACAAGACCAGAAACAACAGGTGCAAGCAGGAACACAGGAGGCACCACCTGAACATCAGGAAACACTTTTTGTACTGTGAGGTGACTGAGCACTGGTAAAAGTTGCCCAGGGAGGCTGTTGAGACTCCATTCTTGGAGATAAGCCATCTGGGCAACATCCTGGGTAGACTACTATAGGTGTCTCTGCTTAAGCAGGGGGGGTTGGGACTAGATGACCTTCCAGGCTCAGCCTGTCTGTGATTCTACGGCCACCCCTAGGACATGCTAAGTTTACTTAGGCTTGAGCAAAGTGAAAGTCTGGTAGAAAGACAAACTCCTGGGTTTTGTTATGATGTCAGCTTCGGGACTAAAACCTCACAGGGGCTTTACAGTTGAAGGAAAGATAATAAACAAATTTAAGTGAGTATAAATATTTACTGCCGGACAGGTAACTTCCAAAAATAGATCAGCTGGAGATCAGTTGGCCTGCGGGCCCCAGAGTCTTCAGGAGGGAGTTTCGTCGGGGCTCAGCATTGTGGGGAGACGGCTGGGGAAGGGGCAGCCCTTGTGTTGGAGGCCATGTGGCCCCAGCCACCTCTCTGCAATCAAATGATGGGAGGGTCAACAAGGGGAAGAGGATCCATTTTTCTTTACTAGTATGGTCTGTCAGCAGGAGGAATCTTTGGGATGCAGATCAGTCCCCTTTCTGGCTGGGAAATGGGTGGCACCTGCCCCCATGAGTCAGGAGGAAGCAGCCAGCTCCTGACCAGAGCTGTCCCACACCTACCCACAGGGAGACCTAAGCTCACCATCTCTCTCTTCAGCCTCTCTTCCTTCCGCTGATAGGATGCCAATCGCCCCTAAGGTTTTTCCAGTTGAGCACGGGATTGCGCCTTAGTCATCCGAGCAAGCCCCCTTCCTCCCTTTAAACTTTTCCCATGCCTAATTCCACTTTCTATCAGTAGGAAATGACAAGTCATGCCACTTTTTTTTTTTTCCCAAGTGTTTCATACTACTTCACTCTACCTAGACGCACAGCATCTGAGCGGGAAAGCACAATGAACTCATGAAATATTACCAATAGGAAGTGACACTTTTCCTCCTTTTGTTCAGTAAATTCCCTATGGGCTGCAGCTAAAATATTGGAGACATTTTATTTAAAGACAGGAAGGTTCTGTTTTCAACTTAGATACATTTATGATCTAATTTTCTATCCAACTGAAACCAGATCTGACTAGTCTGACCGATTCTCAAGTGAAGATTGAGAACTTGAAAAAATCCAGGGATTACAACCTTCAATCAAGTGTTGGCTCTAAGCCATGTTTTAGTATCAGAAAAATTAACACAGCATTTCACTTAAGAAGTAAGTGTTCTTGGTATGTGTCAACTTCAAGAGTCTTTTTTGAAAACAGCCAGTTTTAAGCTTGTGCTTCACGAATTTTCCAGCGTGGGTAAGAGCAGAATTACATCTCGGGCAGGCATCTTGTGATGGTTGAAGCTTTTCCTTTAACAACAGGGCACTGAAGGTCTTGAATGCAGGTTGATTTTTTTTGCCCTTAGGTCCATGCTTCAGCCACCTTATCTGGTGGATACGTTCTCTTAAAAAAGAAAGGGTAGACTTGGAGAGGTGTTGTGAAATCTCTCTACGTCAAAGCGTGTGCCTGACTGCAGGTGCTGCTGCATGTAATCAAGAGGACTCCTACAAAGGAAACTAATCCTCAAGCCATGAAAATTTTCACTGAAATACTGGGTACTTCTTTGTAGATTAGTTTCCCAGCTCAGAGGAGAACCCTTTTTTCACGTCTCTCTTCTGAGTAACTGCATCAACGGGACTCAGGCAAGCAGAACTTAACCCCCTTGTAATCAGGACCACTGTCACCAGAGGAATGGGATTTATCAGGGAAAGGCTGGGTTAAGGAAACAGCAAAAAAGCTTCAAGAACCTCAGTTTAATTTTGTTTTGTCCTGCTCATGCTATTAATAATACCCATATTTCTGATCAGTAAGAGCATAATCAGTTCTCACATAATTTATGAGCTGCAACTCACTAAACAGTTACAAGTGCCATATCCTAATGCAGGTGTTTCTACGTGTTATGCTGCCAGAATTATTTTTCTCCTTTTTTAATATTCCTTAACCTGCACATGGTAGTTGATTTCAAATTACAGTGAAAACATAAAGTTATGAAAGCTTGGAAAAGTTTTTTTCACAGAATGATTTATAGACAGTCAAGGGTTTGAAACTCTCCTTTTATTGCATATATTTCTTCTTACTTTACAAATAATTATACGCCAAGATACAAATGTTCCTTCATGGAAGGTACATTTCTTTTTTTAAAAAAAAGGACTAGGGCGTCATCCAAAATAAACCA
Source organism: Scolopax mira (assembly GCA_004320125.1). Classification (NCBI taxonomy): domain Eukaryota; kingdom Metazoa; phylum Chordata; class Aves; order Charadriiformes; family Scolopacidae; genus Scolopax; species Scolopax mira. Next base: position 23,585 of record BJBW01005245.1, on the reverse strand, counting down.
TTTATTGTTCATTAATATAAAATGTATTCATATTTCTAGGAGGTGTCATATCTAAACCACTGTTCATCCAAATTTCTTGTATGATCTGCTCCCTGCGCTCTATCCTTTCGGCCAGTTCTGCCGCCTCTGTTGAATTATAACCTGAGTAAGAAGGTCTGTAAAGTCCCGCTATTTCATCCTGGACATCGGAATCGGAGGAATCTTCCTCCTCCTCCTCCTCATTTTCACTGTTCTCGTACATGCCATCAGTTTCTGGCACCAAGTGATCCTTCTTTCTGTGCAGTTTCCCGAAGTCATTCGAGCACGACCCGCGGATCACCAAAGCACACAGCGTGAAGATTAATCCCACACAGACGCTGGACATGAACAGGAGAGCGGCTCTTTCAAGGTGATCTGCAAACAGAAAGCCAGTCCTTAAACACTTCACAAACTCTGCCAAACGCTAGCAAAAAAAAAAAAACAAAACCCAACCAACCCTCTGCTGCCATTTCCGAAGCACCCCACACCGCGTGGGCAGAATGGTGGAGGGTCCCTGGGGGGACATGGGTTGTGGGGAGGCTTTTTCCATCACGCACTGAACCCACCCTGCACTCGTGGTCTGAAAGCTGCCCTCTCTGCCTCTTCACCTTACTGTGCAAAAATCCCAGCCTCCTGATAACGTCATAAAATATCCTTATCCTGTCTTTTTATGGGATGCTTTACCAGCATTCTCAAACAGCTACAAAAACGCTCCCTTTTTATTTTCCAGCCACCCTGCCAAAATGGGCCTTACCCTCATGAAGAGGGGGCATGGGAAGAGCAACTCTGGAGCCACGGCAGCATCTCCAGGCTGGGCAGAGCAGGGAGCATTTTTCTTCCTTGACACACTCTGAGATCACTTCTCAGTATAGCAACAAGTGAGACAGATGTGGAAACAGCCTTTCTCAATAGGTTGTAAACTCCAACCCGGGCTGCTTGAGGTGCTGTTAGCAGGTCTCAAGGGTGTCACTGGGGATTTGGGAAGAGCTGCTGGGGGCAGCTGGGCAGGGATGGAGTGTCTCGATGTGCCAGCAGGCTGAGGCTGCCCTTTGTGCCGTGCCCTTGCAAACGCCGTGGGATGATGCTGGACAGCTGTGTGGGTCTTGCCATTTTCTAGAAGAGCAGCAATCTTAGCTCCAGCAGAATTGCTTCTCAACATCAGCCTTTGCTCACTTCCAAAATTCATGACTTCTCCTGAGATGTTAGAGATCTGGTGACCACGAATTTATTTGCCTGAACAAAATTTGCTGTAGTGTTGCTAAGTCACAAAACCTGCCATGTCCCATACCAGAGATGGCTGGCTTTGGCATTTGTTTTGGGGTTTTTTTAAATGTCTCTTGATGATCCTTATATGTACACAAACCAACGTTTCCAAAAATGGATGTCTCCAGCACTGCTCCCAGATCAGCATCAGGTTTTCAAAAATACTGAACCGACAGTCCCCATTGAAAATATTCATTAAAAAAATCTTGGCTGCAGTCTCTAAAAAGAGTTTGGATCCTTCAAGATGGAAAATATTCTATAAATATCAATAATGCTGTGATTGTTTCAGCCACGAGACTGTGATTATATTGTAATAATACCGTTACTATAAACACGGGATTACCAGTTGGGACCTTCTGAAATGATCCTCCCTTTTCCCAAAATGCCACAATCTAATGAACCAGACAAATCTCAGCCTCATTTTCCTACCTCTAATGTATGCAAATGTAGCCAAGGAGTTGCTAACAATAGTTCCATCATTCTTTGGAAGTCTTGATTCCTTTGGATCAAGGTCAATACCTACGACATGAGGGAGGGAAAGCAATTTCAATCATATCACAGATGATGAAGCCACTAAACTGATACTCACCCGATAACTTTTTAACTAACAACTCTGTGATTTGCCTTTAAGAAGAGGTTGTGTTGGCATAATTCTTAAAAACTCTTTACCCTGAAAGAACTGCAGTTTCACTTTTGCTCTTCCTGTGGTTCAATCAAAATTAGAAGACAGCACGCTGGTTATAGAATCATAGAATGGCTTGGGTTGGAAGGGACCTTAGAGATCATCGAGTTCCAACCCCCCTACCATGGGCAGGGACACCTCCCACTAGAGCAGGTTGCTCAAAGCCCCATCCAGCCTGGCCTCGAACACTTCCAGGGATGGGGCATCCACAGCTTCTCTCAGCCTGTCCTCATAGGGGAGGTGCTGCATTCCTCTGATCATCTTTGTGGCCCTCTGCTGGACCCATTCCAACAGATCCATGATCCTTATGGGTGGGTTTGGATGGTTCACTTGTTTCACAGCTTTGCTGTGTCAGCAGGACCGTGGTTGTGTGGGTCCCATCCTGCTCCCGGACCATCAAGCTGCCCTCCAAAGGCTGTTTCAGCAGGGATTCCATTACCTCCTCCCACCTCCCTCAGACCAAGCTCAGCAGTGGGAAAACATCCTATCTCAATCAAAGAAAAGCAGCAAACCATATTTTTCTGATGGTACATACCATCGTTCTCTTTGACAGAAGACTTGTTATTGGTGACCAGGGTGTTGACAGCTGTGAGGATAAATTTAGGAACTGAAAAGATGAAAGACAAATTGTCTACTGTTAGTTTAGGCACCAGATCCCCAGTTAACTACCAGTTCTACTACTGTCCCTGGGTTTATTAACTGAGTGGTATTGATGGGATCAAAGCAGGTGGTTCCATCACTCAGAAATCAGAGTGGGTGGCTGTGTCTGAAGCCAGTGCAGGCAAGTGCCAGCCCTGCTGGTGAGCAAGCCTGGCCTTTGCATTTCAGACAGCCTGAGCTTCCTTGGTGGCCCAGAGATGCTCCCTCACACCCGGAGGATAGGGTTGTTTGTAGAGGTGTTTGCATGATGCAGCCCCAGGCTGCTTATCCCGCCTGTACCACCCTCGGCTGGGGCTGCTGCCACTGCATTGCCCTGACTTTTACTAACTTAGTAATACTCTAACCCCAACAGGTGGCAAATGCAGGGTCATGCATAGCAGGAGCCCCAGGAGAAAGACTGTGCCCAGTGACACGTCCTCCTCCCTTCACCACCACCCACAGATCTGGCGCGCCAGATGGGATGCGCCATGGGATGGTGGCAAAGAGCACACTGCTCACAGGTCTAGCACAGGGGAGGAGGAAAAGGAGGTGGGAAAAGGAATAAAGTAACCAGGAAGAAGACTGAAAGGAAGGTGGGATGGACAGGGAAGGGAGAAAAGGGAAAGAGTGTCAAGCAGAGCAAGACTGAGGGATGGGATGCACACGTAGACAGCCAATAATTTTCAGCTAATGATCAGTGAGACACCGAAGGGGACACATAATGCTATGATTTCTTACTAGGGACTAGTAAGGGTAGCTCTGGACCTGTGACTGGATTCACACGTCAGCCCACGTGGAACTCCAAGAAAGTCAATGCAGCTGCATGGGGACCTGCCCCCGTCTCTTCTGCCCCCTTGTTTTCCACCCCACAAGGCCTACAAATTCAGGACTGGGCAACAGTCAGATGCTAAACTGCATCTGGATACTGTTTTTTGATGAGGATAATTCACTGTGATTCTCAGAGAAAAGATTAAAGTCTTGCAAAGTCTCTGACACAAATGGTCGCTGAGGAGGAAGGTGCTCAGGATGGGAAAAGATGTGCTGGGTGGGAGCGGGCAGCATCCTTCTTATTTTGTTATTTTCCCTTGATAAGTTTTCACACTTTTCTTAAAGTAATTTAAAGAGCTAAAAGCAGGTGCATCATGCAGACATTGAGAGTTCACTTATTCTGTGTTAGATGAATGGGTCCTTCAGAAACCCAGATCTTGGCACCTGTTCCCTGGACTATGTGAAGGCAGATTGATTGATTTTCAGACCGATGTGAAGGGGAGAAAAAAAAGTAAGAAATTTCAGGTATGAAGCTCACCTCTCTCCCACGTAGAAACATTCACCAATAACTAGTGTTAAGGCAAGTTAAACAGAAGAGAGGAGACTGAGGTTTGGGGGTTAGCATAGTTTTCATCTGAAAAACAACTAAAAATAGCACTTCTTTCTCAGCAGAACTTCTCTTTGTGTGTGGGCTCAAAGTCATAGCTGTTTCCCTTCCTGATGAAGGAATTTTTCTGGGACTCTTAGCTCCTGTTTGCAATAGAAGGCCAAGAGAGATAGAGCAGAATGAGCTCATTTCTATTTTGGCTTGTACCTCATCGTAATTCTTAACTGTTCTCCGGCAGCAGAATATTTTTGCTGGTGCATGAGGCAGACAGCGAGCAGTTTGGTTTGTTTTCAGACTGTACTCTGAATTTGCAGGCCTGGCTGTTATGAACAATGTGCACGTGTCCTGGGAGGACATACCCTTTGTGGCACCTTTGTGGGCCCTGCAGCTCCTGTTGCATGGCCTGGTGCCCAGGCAGGGGCTCCTTCACCTGTGCTGATGTTCCTTCTGCTCTCTTCCCAAGGGGAACTTGCTAGGGCTTTCCTTGCTACGGGACCGAATCCTTTCCCCATGGCTCCCCATGGGGTTTGAACAGCTATTTGATATGCCATTCAAGTATCTGTTGTAGGGGGATGCTTAATTCAAAATGGCACGGACAAAAAAAAGCTCCAGCTTGCTTGCATTGTTAATTTTTGTTATGGCTTCATTCCGGACACAAGGACTTTAACTAGGATAGGCTGCATCAGGTTGCTGAGCAGAATAACTGCTACTAGCACAAGGAATTTTTATCAAGATAATCACATCTATACTGCAGCTTGTGCCAGCACTGCTTTGTCAAGTAGGGTAGGAGTCAATCACCTACTGCAAGCTGCCAAAGGCAGCCTACAGCCGGACTCTGAATGGCATCCAGGGAGTGTGGATACAACACAGGGCACCAGGAGCTGTATTTCCTGAGAAACTCCTGAAGTCCAGCCTCATAAAGAGCCAAGAGACGTCACTTCATCCACACAAGCAGTGATGCTGAGCAGGTCATTGGGGGCACCAAGACCGCAAGAACACAGCACCTCCTGGCTCCTGCTAAGTTTTGACTAGCAGGAATTAACTGCAAAAATAAAAATGCAGCCAGACACACTAGCCCTAAACGGCTGCTGACCTCTGAGGTGGGGAGGATGATTTTTTTCACATTCCTGACCATGACGGAAATACTTTCAAGTATGGCACGGCCCTCAGAGAATGTGATCTGCTCTGTTGTGCTCCTGTCACTTCAGGAGAAGGCCTATTTACCTTATCTTGGGAAGCATTAGGTTAGCAGGGATCTTCTAGTGAGGGGAAAGGATGTAAAATACCATTCTGGAATGTGCCCAAACTCTTCCCATGTTTACTAGATGATCTGTAAAATAATTAGACCTGCAAATCATTGTCTAATGCTTCAGATTGCACAGCCCAGTAGGATCTGGCAGAAGAAAAAGCCTTCAAAATGTGCCAGGCAATACACAAGAACAATATTTATTACCCACATGTTTTTGCAAAACCACTTCACTAAATAATGCATAACCTCACTGCAAACAAACATATGCTGGTCTTCCAGTACACAGATGTGCAGGAAAGAATGATCTGTTATAATTATCCTTACTCTAATTAAAGATAATTCTATTGACTCATTCATAAAGTTACATAAAGCATAGAGGCAACTGCACAATAATATAATGTATTATTGCAAAGGCAGATCTCCAGCTCTCTTCAACAACATAAAGCTGAATTTCTGCAACGCCTCTCACCTGACAACTAACTCACAGGGAGACTGAAAATCTCTCATGCCAGCAAGGAAGCAGCTGGGTCTCATTTTCCTCTGATCTTTAGGTACACGGTGATCTGGTAATCAATCCCGCGTTGCTGTTCCCAAAAGCACATCTCAGATAACCTGTGCCCTTGTGACCACTACTCACTAGAGATGCAGCGAAAGGACTCTATGATATGTCCCTGTGGAGCTACCGCCGTGACTCCCTGCAGACCAGAAAGAGCCAGAAAGGAGGGAGGGTGGCAGCTTTCCAAGCAGTGCATGGTAAGCAGAGTGGTAACTTGGTGAAAAACCTTTCACGCATGCTCTGGTTGAAGCAGAGATGTGTGTGAGACAATCACCCCTGACCCCCACACTTCCACCCCAGCAGCACAAAGCAGAGCCTGAGGAAATTTGTTTGAGGCTTAAGAAATACGCAGCCATTCCCAAAAATGTGCAACACCAAAGTAAGGCACTGCTTTGAAGATCTGCAACCACTTTTCTCTCACCTTTATTGATATTACACATTGCTATCCCACAGCATTTGCTTTTGAGAAAAAGGACTGTAGGGATTTCTGCTTTCCCTGATATATATTCATTAGTCTGGGGTAAAGAATATGGAAAACCATTCCCTCTTGTCTGAGGACTGAGCTGAAGTAAGCTTCAGTCCTGCAAGGGATGTATAACCTCAAACCTTTACTTTTAGTGAGACTTTGTCCATGAGAAAGGAAATCCCTCTGCAAGGCTGAAGGCTGTAGGTGTGCTCATGTGAATCAGATTTCAGGACTGGGCTTGTATACAGTGCTTCAATTATGCTGGACTGCTTTACCTGCACCAATGGCAGGCAATGACAGGTTATTTCTCTCTGTTGCAGGTCAATTCTGTAGGACAGACTCTTATTTTGACAGTATTTCTCAAAATATTTAAACACATACTTTGTACTTCATTGTTAATTGCATTTTTATAGGGGAAAAAAAAACCTAAATGCCTACGTTTACGTTAGCACACCTCTGCTTACAGGATTGTTCACATATTTTGGTTGTGCTTATATGGCTGTGTCACAAACTCCCTGTATTAAAAAGGAGGGGGGATTTAGGAAGCTTCCGAGTGCGTATGTGTTTGTGTCACCATAAATGTGCACCATTTGGCATTGTAAGCAGAATGATCATGCATTTGCTCTTACCACATGCGTAGCTGACGTTAAGGTATTTTGTCACTCCAGGTAGGCACGGACTTCCAAAATCCTGGCTAGTGACAATGATTTTGCATCTCTGTTTCCCATAACACCTTTTTGATAAAACTTCTAGCGCCGTGTAAGACAAACAGTCTGAAAGAAAAATGCATACAATAAACACACAACACTGGGGTTATCAGAAACGATAGTTGCTACAGATAGAAATGTGCTATTGATTTCAGGCATATGTTTGCCTAAGCAGGATGTCAGAATTAAATATTAAGATTTGTCAATGCAAGGAAGTCAGCTGCAATGACAATGTGAACTGGCAGCAAGCTAACTACCTCATGCTGACTTGCAGGTGCATACTAAGGTTACAGTAAGATTCATGTCAAGCTCCAAATGAGGTGCCCAGTATAAGACCTTTACGTTCCCTTCATGATGACTCGGAAAAAACAGGCACATCCAAATAGCTCTCCATCTATTTCATCTCAAGATGAGTGTGCAAATAAAGGGAGATGCAGTGCTGTTTGCAGATCTTTCTCTTGGTCCCTAGGTTATTGAGATGATTTGACTGGATGCCTAATTTCAGTTCAAGTCAGGTAAGATCAATATTTGTGTGTCGCAACAGCGAGAGCTACACTGAAGCTGAAGTGTATTAAAGGCAGATTTTGCTTTATTATGCCTGTCACTGGTAGGAGCCATTCTGCCGTGGCGAAGAGGTCAAAATGGGCTCAATATTTAACTAGGGAAACATTTGGCTTCTTCCTCCAGTACCAAATTCCAGGCTGTTCTAGTAAGGCTGCCACCACAGGCCAAGTTTGCATGCCTAAAGCAACCTCAACGGCATCTACACTGCAATGCCTTCAAGCCCTAATTACATGAGGTAACCCACATCATTTTCAAAGCAGCCTCAACAACCCTTGACTTTGTGCAGATGAAGGGAGTCCAGGTTGCTGAACCTCCCCCCGTGGACTGAGCAAGAAGCATGCACCATGTGTGAAAACCTGCTTTGCTGGTATCTACATTCAGAGTTGGGATTTTTTAATTCAAGACCTGCGCCTTCTACCACAATTTATAAAAGAATAAAAGTTGATTAGCAGGATTTTGCACTGAAGCTGAAATTATTTATGTGGGAAAGCGTGTGCGTGTCAGACTAACTTTAAAAAAATCTGCTCTAAAAAAAGAAAGAGCATCTCTAGACATGATTAAATTCCCAGCATCCATGTGTGCTAAACTCTTAAGCCACAGAGCAAAAACACCCCTTTAGTTTTGGTTTCTAAACAGAAAGTATGCAGAAATCACAAGCCTGAAGAATGTAATACTTTCTTGAAGCTGTCTGCTTCCAGTCAGGGTTACCTCAAGCATTTTGTGACCTTCTGCACATGACAGGTATTTCTCACTCTGGTCTTCAACTCTAGAGAGCTGAAAACATATTTACCTGCACATTAAAACAGCCCTCTTCCTATAGTAAAACTCAGACAAGGACAGCATCTTGTCATCTTCCAAGTGCTGAAGCTTATTTGTGCCTCTTTAGAAGAAGAAAAAACAGCACTTGCAAAGACACTCCAAAGGTTCCCCAAATCAGTCTTGTTGGAAAAGGAAGAGGAGATTTGAGACTGGAGTTCTTGACAAAGACTGATACTTGAAATTTGAAAATGGGTCAGATTTTTGATTTTTAGAGCTAATCCCCTGACACCAGCACTAAATAAGTCATATGCTTGAGTGGAGCCATCAGGAGACACTGGGCTGATCCATTTGTTTGGCAAAGTACTCGCAAGTTACCTTTGGACCTTTGGGAGAGTAACTCTTCCTTTGTCTTTTCAGAGACTTAAAATCCTAAAGCCAGTGTGTCCCGGCAGGCTGCTAGTCAGGCAGGGAAGGCTGACCTAAAGCATTGGGTAGTTCTGATTCAGTAACTCAGACATTTTAATTTTCCTTCCACGTGATTTTAGATGAGTAAGGATATATTTGGGTGGACATTTCAGGCAGCCAAGTAGCTTATTTTGGCAAGTACAAAAACAACTGAAGAATATCAGGAGGAACTATCAGATGATTCATAAATGAATGTATTGGGAGCACAACAGCTATCTGGCAAACTGAATTATGTTTTCTACAGAATTTCCTGCCCTGGAAGCTACTCACAGTGTCTTAAAAAACAGGAGTCTGTTGTGCTGATGGTTTTCTATAAATTCAGTGATACAGCGAGTACATGTTTCGTTTTGCCTTTGATAGATGTTTGCTCATGTTTCTGTGGGAGTTAATAGCTCCTTATCATCTATATTCATGTTGGATTTGGCTCTTCTACCTGAGGAGCCAGTCGTCACATGCCTGCAGGCTGTTGGCAGGCCAGTTTCTGGAGAACTTCCCAAGGCTTGCCTGGTGTCACAGGTGAGTAAATGCAAAACAAGGCTGGCTTGCTTTTTCAGGACACCGCAGATGTTAACTGGAAAAACCTGTAACAAAGCCCCTCTGCTTAATAGCTTCCTGTGTTCTAACAAGATTTTGTTTTTTTTAGTGATTCAGTCAAAAAGCCTTCTTTTTTTTTTTCTCTCTGGTTTATACACATCCTTGCTATCTCCCCGTGCAGCTACCTTGCCAGCTGAGCAATGATTTCAGCTTGGAGAAATTCTGTGTACTCGATACTGAAGGCCACTTTTTCAACATCTTCAGCTTCACCTGCACAACCTCACTCAAGCAGACATTACCAAAGAGTATCTGCACCAACGACAGAGGAATCATGTGTGCTGAAGGGATGCTCAAGCCAGTTTCAACCAAACTTGCTCGAGGTCTAATAGCAACCCAGCTGCAGCAACGCAGAGCTCACTTAGGAGGAGGAATAACTTACCCTCCTTCTGGTCAAACACCTTATTGCAGTGTCTGAAGGAGAGGCACATTCAGTCAGCGCTGCATTTTGAGTAAATAAGTGAACAGTCCCACTGGATGGCCCCAAAGAAATCACCAATCAGGAGATGAACATTAATAGGCAATGTATCTTCTTTCTGAATATCTAAGTAATGTTTGAGCTACACATAAGTTTAGGGGGCTTGCTGAATTGGTATCGTACATTTGAAATAAACTGCCTCTTGAAAGGCATGTTCCCAGCATACTAGAAGGCTGGTGGACAAGGCAGCAAAGTGTGGCTGGGAAAACACTCCATTCTTCACGCCTTTCTCCCAAAGTTGCCGCCTACACACCAAGACTGTTGGTGGATTTTTTGAGACAGACACTGCCATGAATGGCATGGAGGTACGGGTGTCAAGAAGAGGTTCTTAATGCAGTAATCAACTATCAAATCTGACTGCAGCTATTTACCAGTTAGAGTAGAAAGCCTTGTTTCAGGAGGAAAGGCTCTTTCAGCTCCCTAATTAGCATTGTTTAGCAAAGTTTTGGCATGCAAATGACATGCCATAAATCATGCAGGCTTTAATGAGAAGCAATTTGTCTTCTGGTTTCTTAAAGCTTCTCTCAATTCAGACAGGAGGAGCTTTCCTTTCCTTTCTTCCACCCTGCCACACAAGACCTGCAGGTGATGGAGGAGCTAGAGCTGGCCTGAGCATCTTGTGCCAAGCTCTGGCAACAGTGTCTTGTCACACCCGCTCCAAAACATTAGTAACTGCTGTCATCTCCCACACCACTACACACAGGGTGAGCCTCAGGACATGGTGGGTGGGGATGGGTCCCATGGGGTGGGTGGGTGGGATGAGACCCAGGGGATGGGTCTCGAATGTAGATCTGCACGACATAAAAAGTAACGTGCTGGTGAAGGATCAGGGGCACCCAAAAAACCCACAAACCTTCCACAGACAATTTGTCACTCCAATACTGGAGCCCGGTTGCTTCTTGCTTTCATCCCAAACTGCTTGCTTATGCTGCTTTAAGCTTTCTGGGCTGTGCCTACCCTCAAAAGAATAAGGAGCTTGCTTTTAAAATCAAGTGAAAGCAAAGATTTCACACTCCCAAATTGGGATGGCTTGTGCTTTGTGGAGCCCAAATATCAGCTCTGGGGATAAGAACTGACAAGGGAAAGCTATGGAGTTCAGAGCAAGCTAAGGCTGCAGACTCCTAAAGAAAGTTACCATAACAATATGGTAATTTATGCAAGAGCATGGCACACAGGGCCCTGCCTATGCATCAGTAAAAGGCCATTTGAACCACTGAGTCTAGCAAAAACACACAATATGAAAAGTGTTGCTGATACCTTTGTATTCCAGTCCAAGTATTGTCAATAAACAAGGCAGTATGATACACTAAAAATAGTACTTACTGCCAGCACAGGCCATTCCTTAGAAGTGAAGTGAATACAGCACCAAGGCTTTCTGAAAAGCTGCACCCTCTCTCTCCACTCTCTCCCTCTCATTGTGGTGCCCTGTTGTAAGGCCCATGTAGCCTGCATGAGATTAGCCCATTGCTTGGTTTTAATTACAGGCAGCTCTAAGTTCAGAATTTAGTCCGTAAGTATCTTGCGCAAAAAAAACCCAACCCTGGTCTTTATCTTGTGCATATGCAGAGGGTGAGGGATCCATCTACCAGCACCTACACCAAGGGCAAGAGACAAGCAGAGCTCCATGCCTGCTGGCAGCAGGAGGAACCAGACCTCCCGTCCTCAAATGCTCATTGCCTTTGTTTTGGGCCATTTGGGTCTGCATGTACACAGGCACGAGCTCCGTGGCTTGCCCTGGACTCCAGGGCCAAGTGTACTCGTCCCATCGGTTCACAGATCTAAGCTAGAAAAAAGCTATACACAAGAAAAACCCTGAATTGTTAGTAAAGAAAACATCAATGGATGAAGCGATGTGTGTCTGAGTGTGCTCAAAGCAACTTCAAGCAGCTGCTCAGCCAAATGTGACCTTCCCTGTTCATCTCAGCAGGAAGTTAACTGGACGCTAAAAACGGTGGCTGCTCTCTCCTCCCCTTCAATCAAGATTTGTTTTGGCTAAGGGGTGCAATGGCTCCTACTGGAACACTTTGGGGCCCAAAACACCTACTATTCTTCACAATTTTCTCAGGCTGACACAGACAAGAAACTTTCCATACCTGATGTCCGCTCACAGAAAGAGTTGACTGAAGGATTTTTGCAGCGGTAGAAAAATTGAACAATTTTATCCTTACTTTTGCACCCATAAAATTCAGTTGACTGTTGTCTCACACACCCAAAGTGGCAGAAGCTGCAAAGGGAGATGTGAACCTACCCCATGTCCCTGAGCCCTGGTCCTGCTACAGAATAGTGCCTCTACATCTACCCTGCTCGCACCATCCCTCTGCCTTCATAGCTGGAGCACCATCTGCTTTCATGGTGTCCCTGTAAGAGGTCCTATGCTGTGTCACTTAAATAACTGCTCTGCGGCCTCAGGTTTCCTCCACTCAGGAGCCTGCCACTTGCATGACTGCCCACAGAACTTGTGTTTGAAATTAGCCCCAAAGTTAGCAAATATATGCTAAGCAGCTGATGCTCAGGAATGGAAGGGCATACCTAGACCTTAAACCAGTGATACCTACAGTCTAGAAAGGACTTCACCACCTTCTCTGTAGCAGCTCTGACTTATAAGCTCTTACTTCTTCCCCCCAACAGAGGACTGGGCTGCTGTTAATTGACTAAGTGCTCCCTGAAGTGCCTATACTTCAATATCCTCCATTTCCTAAATTTTGGCCAACTTACACAGTTTGTGTTTTATGGCACCCCGAAGTCTATAGCTAGTATGAGCCTAGTTACTTCAGAGTGTAAGCATTTCCAGATCTGCCTATAGACATTTATACCTTTACTTCATTTACATCTGCTCTCAAGAGACTTATACAAGGGACTGGCAGAACATACATCTCTTAATGAGAGACCAAAAGCTTTTTAATCACTGCTATGGAGTAAGAGATGTAGACCCTTTGAATTGTCCACAATACTGTTAGGGGAAAAAAAAAAAAAAAAAAAAAGGAATCACACTATACTATATCACAAAATACTGTTATGTAACAAAATCCTGATGTTGTCTTGGGCTGGAAGGAACCTACATGACTTTGGAAATCCTTCTTTCATGCCTTGCTACCACCCCTGCCTCTTATGTGAATGTCATTTCATTGAGAAAAGGGGATTAGGACAAAACCCAGCCTCCGGGTATGTCATGCCATCATGGAATCATAGAGTGGTTTACGTTGGAAGGGACCTTAAGGATCACCTAGTTCCAACCTCCCTGCCATGGGCAGAGGACATCCCATTTTCTGATGCTTTTCCTTGGGTCCATGTGGCACTTCATTAATTTTGTCTGATTTAATCTGTTTTCTTCCTATGTCATTTGTTAGTCTTTGCTTAAGTAATCCTTTCTGTCTGACTCTGATCCACCAGGATCTGGAGGTCTGGGTTCAACCCCTTCTTCTGTCCCAGTTTTCCTGTTTGACTTTGGGCAATTGCTTGGACCTAGATACATTCTAGAGTCAGCGAAGCATCTACATGGAGAGAAACATGTCACAGGAGGCAGTTCAGCCCTCCTAAGCTGTTCCCACCTCTCACAGTGCAAAGCTGACAGGGAGCAGTGGAATCTGTGAGAGTGCCTGAATTCTCCACCTCTCCTCTCAACCTCCCAAAAGCGGGAACAGGTAAAAGAGAGGGCTGTGCTGGAAAGGACTCTACTAATGGATCTAATGAAGATATGCAATTCTGGGCTCTGATGGTCATTAGTGCTTGAGGGAATGCACATCTGACCTGCCAATGCACATCCAGGTGAAATTTCTAGGAAGGACATTTTGCAAGTTCCAGCTAGAGGTGACCCACTACTAAGCCTTCTTTCAAGTACTTTCACGTATTAATGAGAGTAATTTATGATTTGAGAAGTGTTTGTTGACCTGAATGTTCCTTATACTCTCTATGGTAACCTGTTCTGGCACAACTGTTTAACTTCTTTTGGCCACTAAATTTTCTCTTTCCTTATGCATGTGTTAGTGCACACATAAAAGAGACAGTGTGTCAGAAAAGCCAACAACTCACACAGGAACAAACTGCTGCGGTGTCCTGCTTTGGTGCTGGGCACAGTAGATCCCTCTAAGAAGAATCATCTGCTACAAAACTGCATCCAAAAAAAGTTGTATTTTTCTTGTGAAGTTTTTGATAATCTTAGTAAAACAGGGAAGTGACTTTCTGTAAATTTTGTATAGTCTTAACAGTACCAGTCGTTTGAACAGCTGCAGAAGCAGGACACTGCTTGAAGTTTTTATTTTCCTGCAATGACCAAGAGATCTTATAATGGAAATAATTCCCTCTGCTTCAATGAACTCTGTCACTTAAGGTACGAGCTTTCGTTGTAGGAGAAACTTTTCCTGAAGGCAAAATACCCTAAAATGCCTAGAGACAGGATTTTACATACTGCTCTTTGAACTGGGCAAAGGTGACCACCTGCATAGGAATTAATGGTCCCAATGACAAGTCGCAAAGTAAGACCATGTGAAAATACTGTATTTCAGTTTAATGGTGAAAGTGATAAAAACCAGGAAAAATGTCTTATAGTGATCTTATATAGAAATTCCACATTCTTTGACAAATCCTCCCTCTCCCCTTAACTACATGGAGCAAGATGAGCTGTTCTAAGTGCAGTTTTTTGTTTCTGGTCATTTTTAACAAAAGTAAGGGACAATTTGAAATGAAAGGTGCAAATTACATATATCAATCTTGGAACTGAAGTAGTGCTGACTCATCGTCTACGGTACACATTAGAGAGTTTCCTGTACTCAGTAATTAAAGTCTTTAGCCAGATTCAAATATTCTCTCTATCTGAATCAGAACAAGGACTCGAACGTATGTTTCCCGTAACCCATCCTAGGTGGGTTTTTCAGTTGGCTTTGTCCCGTGCTAAAGCTGTTCCATTGCCCAGGGTAAGTCTTGCTTACCCTAGGATGACTCTACTGTAAAGGCTTTATCTAGCAGGGGTTGCACCATGATGCTATTGCTCATCTTCTGCCTCTGAATTGAAAATGGCACCTAATTTAGATTATTAAACTGGCTCAGAAAACTACTTCCAAGAGGAGGTAGTCATATTAAATGTTGAGCTGATGTTCAGGATCCTACAAGTTTTCCAAAGCCACATATATCACCAATACCAGAGGCGGATTTATATACTCTATTTCCTATATGGGGAAAAGATTTTATGCTAAAGAAACTTTACATTTTCCTGTGTTCTCTTTGAAGCAAAGCTCTGAAAATCTGTCAGCTGATTTGATAGACCATTCCCAGAAAAGCTGTAGTTCAGAATACATCTGTCTCAGTCCAAAGCTGCTGTTTGTCATTAATTGCTCATCAGCTATATAACATGCAAGATGTAGCTAGCAAAATGTAGCTAAGAATCTAATTAATTCAATACCCAGTACTCCTAGCAGGACCATATCAACTATGGATAGATGCAAAACAAAAAAGCTCAACAGAGACTTCCTATACTTGTCATTAGGACCCACAGATGACTCCTCTTCTGCATAGTACTAAAAAACTGCCTCACAGTTTCCCCAGGATGCAGTGAAAGACATGGAAAGCCTCAAGCACTGTCTTTAGGCTGAGATGCACAAACGTGCGTAGAAACAACAATGAGTATGTGTTGGAGCAGATTTAGCTTCTGGTGCAAACACCTACAAATACGCGGGCTCTGATTCAGGAATGAAGAGCAGCTGTAGTTAGTTTTCTCAATTGTCTCAAACTGTTAAAATCATGTTGACATTCAAATTACCATTGCTTTCCCTGAGAGAAAGGCACACAAATGTTTAAAAAGTCTAATCATGCACCCCATTCACTTTTGTATGTGCTTAAATAACCACCTATTTTGGTTATTGAGATGGACAAACCTCAAGTCAATTGGATTTGTTTCTTAAGTGCTAAGTCTTTTGTGACAACTGAATAGGAACTCCCAAGCCACATAGGTGCTTTTGAAAATTATTCTCACTACAGAAGGTTACTGGTACCACACAGAAAGAGGTGAACAGCACGTTCATTAAGCAATGGGAAATTTATACAAGGATCTACCTTCTACAGATCTACCTTGTGTTTGTCTCAGTTTTAGGCTTTCTCTGCTACAGTTTTAGGTTTCTTTATAAACCATAAAACCAGCAACAGCCAGGGTGTTGCTCAAGAGGTGCTCGTATGTAGGGGGCCACAGCAGAGAGTTTGTTGCTGTGGCAAATTCTTTCTCTATTTATACTGGGAAATTTTACCCAGTAAAAAGGGTTTGTAGTATTCTATCTGTGAACTCCAAGTGCAGTCTTGGAGGCAAGTGATTTCCAGAGGTGAATACAGGTGCAAGAGATAAGTATGGTGGCAGCCTTTCTCAATCAACTGAGCTACCTCTGCTCTGCCTTGCATCATACACTAATGCCACCATCATGAAGGGTATATGGGTCTATCAGAAACCTGCTAAAATGTTTCCTCCACAGAATAGCTAGGGAGAGCTAAAGTTTGTGGGAAGGACCACACAAGATAGCCAGTGTGAAACATAGACCTGGCAATTTTAAATAGATTCTTGTCTAAGAACAGATTACAATTTTCATCCAATACATTTTTAATACCATCTATATAAACAAATAGAAAAAATGGTTTGCAGATAAATGGCTTTTAAGACTAATTATTGATCTCTTCTAGATGTTCAGAGATGCTGCTTATAGATTTCACTTGTAGCATGTTTTTTATGAGTAAACTTCAGCCCTTGCACAGGGCTGGCATCAGTTCATGTAAGTCCTCCCCTGTTTGGTATTAAGGGACTTGAACAGCACATGTATCTTGTGCTGGTCTTCTCCATGGCATGAAAATTTTGCTTCGTGCCTTCAGTGTCAACCACTGAACATATTATTCATACAACCATCAAGCACCCTCTCAACCACATGTTACTATAAATTTAGATGTTTAGTGGTAAAAAAGTGAGTCTTAAGTCATTATTCATACACCACCTGAGACTAAACAGTGAAGTCAATGACTGGTTATTGATGTAGACCATACAACTACTTACAATGTTTTCGGGTTCTTCTACCTATTCAAAAGGGAACGGTCTGTGCATGAAGGTGTACCTTTTTATATATATTGGGATGCATCTGTACGAGTAAATCAGCAGTGACAGGGTATGTTTCTAGCGCTGCAATTCAGTGCTCCACTCTGATATATATGGTTTCTGCAGCTACCTGGCTTGGACCAACAGCATCCTCTCAAGAACTCCCCATCACAGCTGAGGAGCTAGAACAGGCCAGGGTGCCACCCCAAGAAGCAGTTTGCCTGCAGTCATCCTGCTTTGGAGGGTAGGAGTTTTGAACTGCATACACAGGACACTCCTGTCTGCTGAACTTGGTGCCAGAGAAGAAGTCCCAGGCACATTTAATTTTCTAGTATACTACCACAGTCTTGGAGTCTGGTCATACACCAGCATCTAAAGCAATGGATCCTGACCTATCACCCTATCTTTACAGTCCGCATTTAAGGCAAGGAAGAAAGAAACAGAAAGATCAGAGAAGAAAGTAACAATAAGACAGGGTGTTGTGACGCTCAGGTTGCCTAATCATTGTCAGAAGTTGGAGGAAGAAGAGAGGCAAACAGATGATATTTAGATTACGTCATCTAAATTCAAGACAGTCAGCAGAACTAAAGTTTTTGATGTTAATCATACTAAGGACTGGTTAACTATATGAAATGTTATTACTTTTCTGCACTTCTTACTCTATGTTTCTCCCTCATACTGGGCAATTTGTTTGAGTTTCAGAAATAATCTCTATTATATTTCAATCACAATGCTTTCAAAATGCCATTGCTCTTGCACCTAAAGTTTTCTCCCCCTCTATTTCCCGTCTTTTATGCGCACCTGCTTGGAGAAGTCTATCAACAGTGTAAAAACATACCAAAGGGGGGGATGCGCTCCACTTCTGTCGAGCAGACGTTCTCCTCGTGTGCCCATCTGCCATAGGTGGCAGAGTAGATGATAAGGAACTTGGATTCCTGACAGTGGAGTTTCAGTTCCTGGTTTTCACATGCTGATTTGGTTTTGTATTCAGCTAAAATAGAAGCAGATAACAATATGGTAGCACAATGAGGCAATTTACTCGGCTGGACTGTTAATAGCAAATAGCAGCATGAGAGAAAACAGCTTTTCTGCAAGTTCTGTTGCGAGTGATATGTGGCACTATTACAACCAGGGACAAAGCCAATAGCAAAGCAGAGTGTTTCCTCCAACTGAATTGCTCCCATATGACTACCTAAAGCCTCCGGCTCCTTTTTGAAAGAAACTGAAAAGTTAACTTTCGCCAATCTTCTCTCCCAGTGGAACAGCCTCCCCCCCTTCCTGCCTGATTTCCTGGCTTGCTTTCCATCGCTACTTAGTCAGAGAAGCCTCATCCTTTCCTTTTGTCTCTCCCAGGGACAATGTTGTATTCTAAGCCTATTTCGGATGCCCGCCTGAGCGCTGAGAGCCTCTGACCATTCATCAATCATGGGGACGGCTGGCATCACCCAGTGCCACCGTGCACAGCACTGAGCGAGCGCCCAAGAATGGGAGGCACAAAGGCACGGGGACGGGGATGTACCCTGAGCCAGACAGAGCTCTCAGCTATATTTGCGTGGCTCCACCAAGGCCAGTGAGTTTCTCTGGGAGGGACAATCCAGCCCAGGCTCATTTGAAAGTCTTGCTGACAAAGCCTTGGGCATCAGGGGGCTGAGAAAAATACACCCCCTCCCCTTCTCAGCTGGCACAGGCATACTGGCAGCGCTCTCGGCATGGAGGAGGAGAAGCCAGTGAGATTGTCTTCCAGACAGCATGGTTTATCCCTCCTAGGGAACTGGTTAAAATCTGACATCAGGTATCTTGATGGCCTGGAGGTATCTTGCTGGCCGAAGCAGCCGCTCTGCTTGCAGCATTTTACCTCTCAAGTCTTGCTAGTCTAGGTAGCAAGATAAGGCCAGGGAGAAGAGTTTATTCTGCTCCACTTCTTTTGTCTTTCAAATATGTGAAAACAGGAAAAGGAGGTTCCTGAGCTGAGCAGGAGAAAAGGGAAACCGTATTGTTACTGAGTGGTATCCCCGTGAGTGGAGTGTGGGTGTTAGGGGAATTGGAGAGAAAAAACTATCTATTCTATAAAGAAAACATTATTGTTCCATTTAGAATAGAACAGATAAAAAATGGGTTAATGTTCTTGGTAATAGTCCAGTTTCTTCCATTTGAGCTCATCAGCAGTCACAAGTTTAAGTCTAAAAAGAGTCACTTTTAAAAATACTTGACCTGCTGCTTATTGTTACTTCTGCAGAAGCACCTGCCATACCCAAAAACCCACGAGGATCATGCCAAAAAAAACAGGGCTCTGACCCAAAGGATAAAGTGGGGCTCTGTGTCTCTATGGGTGTGCTCCATGGCTGCTGGAAAGGCTGGACAGACAACAGGAAAAAAACCTGCAAATGGTATAAGACAAAGGTAGGAACACAAGAGAGACCTCTGCAGAGATACAGCAACAGAGGAAAATAAAGTATTTCTGAACAGGTGAAAAACTAAGGGACTCAGGCAATTGCTTACATGTCCTCTTGAAGGCAAGGAGATTGTAAAATACACTTAGAATTATACTCAAGTGATTTCCTCAGCAAGGGTGTTTTCCACAGCCAAGCATAACAATATTGGTATCTTACCTACACACATAAATTTCCTGTCACATGAAATCACATAATTTACACTGAAACTGGGCTATTCCTCAGTTCTGAAGGCAGCACTTGCTGTTAAATACACTTTTCATCAGCTTCTACAAAATCCAGATTACAGAGAATATTATCTATTCAAATTAGCTCATTTCCAGTGGGAAAAATACTAAGCGGCTTATAAAAGTAAGGAACGTGATCGCAATTCACTTTTGTTTGGTAAATAGAGATTTTAAGTGACACAGACATAGCTATGATCTTCATTTACTATTAATAATGCAGTAATTGTAGTATGTGAAAAAATATCTTTATAAGATGATAATAGAACCGTCGAATATGCTGGGTTGGAAGGGACCTTTAAAAGTCATCTACCCCAACCCCCCTGCAGTAAGCAGGGACATCTTTAACTAGATTGCTCAGAGCCTCATCAAGCCTGACATAATTAAACAGATCATAAAAATGTTAAATTTCAGACTTTTATTCCCCCCCATGACTCTCCCATTAAATCTTTCTGGGAGTTCTTGTGTTAATGCTTTGCCAAAGGTAACACCTTCCTACTCCATCCCTGTACCTTTGGTCTGATTCAATACTTTCCTCTTCAGTTTTCTTGCCACCCCTGTTCCTATTCCACCAACGATGTCTATCTTAATGCTCTCATTAAAGAAAATCTCTTTTGTGCTTTCTCCTTTAGTTGTGGGATGGTATTTCTGAGTTGGCTGGTAAACCTACCCATAAATCATCATTCAACTATTTTCTTTGGGATCCATTTCAGCCACACTGGGGATTTGCTGCCAAAAAAAGCTGAGCCTCCAGGCTACTGGGGCTTGTTCTCATATACAATAGCAACAAGAAAAATAATTAAAAAACAGCAATAAATGAAACATCATGAGGATTGTCTTAATCTTTCTTACACTTTTCTCATGTCAATAAAGTGCATTCTCTTTGAGGCAGGATTTATCCCTTTGCATATCAGTCAATTACCCATAGAGAACACAGGTGATTCTACAATGAAATTCTGTAATAAAGTTAGCCATGCATGTGTATCCTCCAGACATTATTCTATAAATGGGAGGTAGTAAAAGAGGATCTTTGAAAGATTTTCCTACCTCCTTAAGTTTTTTTACATATTTCTTATTATGGTATCTTCTTCATCATTTGGATCCTTAGCCCAACCATCTGCTTTTGTTGTTCAGCTCTATCTTTCTATTATCGTTGCCATCTCTTTAGAAACAATTTCCAAAACATTTTTCCTTTCTAGTCTGATGTCTGATGATCTGACTTTGCCAAACTACACTGGCCATTAAATTGGCAGCAAGCACGCTGAAGTTGTAAACACAATAGAGAGCTAAGGTAAAGCAGAAAAAACCACAATTTGCTATTAATCTGAGTCTCAAAACTTCACTTGGATTTATGCAAAGCCTTGTGCAGCAGCATTTTAACCAAAACAAACATCAAAACACACACAAAACCACATTTGCCTGATGTGGATTACTTACTAGGTTTGCATTTAAAGGAGACAAGGAGGAATTTAGTGGTCCCTGGACACAGATCAGGTCCAAAAACCCGACTATTGACAAGGAGCTGGCAGGATCTCAGGTTTTGGCATTCATCCAGCACTTTCTAGAACAACAGGCAAAAAGGATAGTCTTGAAAACAAGGTATGGAGCTATACAGCAATAAGAATACTTAGTTGTACTTTGTTCTATACAGGAGAGAAACCATTCCTTCACAACTTTTTGGCTATGATCACGTAAGAAACATCCTGTATCGCTGGATTTTAGTCACATCTCTTCTGGACTTTGAATCGTGGCCAAGTTTCTGGGAACACATTCATCACAGCGATGCCCAAGGCAACTTAAGGTGTTACCAATTGGCTGTTGTTTGTCAACTTTTCCCTCTGCCCATAGACAGTTGGCCAGATCTTGCTGTGTGCCACCACAGCCTCCATGGTGCCTGGGACTGTGCACAATGCCCATAGCAAGTGGGAACACCCTCAGCCCCCCAGCCTCTTCACTGAGGTACCTCAGGCACTCGCACACTCCCGATAGTATTTATGGGAGTGTAATGTCCAGGTGAAGCATGGCAACTCAAAAAGGTGTCTTTCGAACCATTTCATCCCAATCTGCTTATGTTTACCTTATAATGATAAGTACCTCCACTTGAAAGAGCTTTAACTAATGACTTGGTGTCCTTCATGATGCTTAAGCACACTCATAGCTTTAAGCCACATGTAGGACCTCCAGCTTAAGGGGCACATACTTTTGGCTTGCATTTAAACAATTTATAAGGTATTGACTTGACTTGCCACTTGAACAGATTTCAGAATTGGTTTCATCGAATAGCACAGATGTGCCTGTCTATCCTAAGTCTGCTTGTCTTCTTTATTTTTTTTAAATGATGTTCTAAGGCTGTATCTACCCCACATTTTTTTGGCTGAGTCATATACCATGGTTCTTACTGTGCTGCTTTGCTGGGAGTGGCAACAGAGGAGGACAATAAGAAGGTCAGCAGTGTTCAACAGAGGGTCACGTGGACCCTGTCCAAGTCCAGCAAAGGATTGAGTACTCCTATTGCTCACATTAGTGTTCCCACTTCATCAGTGGTTTGGGAGCTGTAGCTAGAAAAAAATACAAAGGCATTGCCCAAGATGACTCTGACTCCAGTTTTTAACCCAGTTTGTCACAAGACAAAGCACCTAAAAAATTTAGGTGTTTAAAAGCAGCATACTTATGAAATTGCTATTCACCAAATCCCAGTTTAGAGACGTCTTTTGAATAGTTTTTATTGCTGTGCCCAGGATTCTTGATGTTTAAAATCACAGCAGACTG